>JAURVB010014490.1:0-50312 GCA_033002965.1 Piper betle | reverse complement strand
AAATCCTGTTTTTTTCCGAAAGCTGCCATCACCAGCCCTTTTCACAACTAACAAAAAACCCTAAAGAATTTGCATCTAGGCAATATGTATCGCACATGCTTCGAATCAAAGCCAAACTATATGATATGATTATAATTAGTATTTGTAAGGATAGGCAATTAGTAGTTGATTAAAAACATTAGAGAGATATGTGAAAAACATGTAAAATTGGGATCCTTATATAAAGGGTTGATGTTGTATGTGAAACATAATAAATGAAAAGGTGAGTTCCCCAACCCTTCTCCCTCTCTCTCTCTTTTCTATCCTTATTGGCCCCCTTCTATTGGTTTTGTTGATATGTACCCTCCTAGATATGAAACACAGAGAATGCATAGACATGGAGGAGATATTGAACACTAAACGTATTTATTTAACTCTCTCCCTTGTTATAAATTGTTATTTGTGATGATCTAGGGGAGATTGTATATATCTAATGGGTACATACATGTCTAGGGGGAGTGTGCTTATGTATTGGGGCTGTACGATTATTTTGGAGAAAAATTATGAAGGGATGACTAAGGCCCATCATGTTGTACTTTAGTCTAGTTCACTACAAATAGAGTTAGACTAACCTCGTTCTATGTTAGATGATGAGCTGGACTAAAGACGTTGACTAGGTTGGTGCTCTTAGGCCGAAGAAGGTCATGGGCTAGAGCTAGAGATGACCCACATGTAAGAATTTTGGGAACAAAATTTCTAAAAAAAGGTGGATTGTGAGATCTTTCAACTTAGTTACACAACTAATACCTATTGGATAAGATGCTATTTATTAGTAAGAAAGGACTATAGATTTTTAACATCAGCTTAACTACTTTTAAAGAGATGGTGGCATGAGTGATTAATAGTTATGCAATAAATAACTAGCTATTAATTTTAGTAACTAACTACCCACTAAATGTATTTTTACAGACATGAATTTTTTTGATTGGTGGGCTTATAAGAGGTTTCTTTTTGGGTGGCTTTTAAAACTTTTACTTGGCATAAGCATTCCATTATGAATATGTAAGGACTACAAGGCTTAAGTTTGAAGAATTAAAGAGTTGAAGATCTACATGGCAAGCTCAAGGAATGTTTCATTAGGATTGCCATCAATTACTTAGAGATTTCCCCATATTGGAGTTGCCTTCATTAAAAAGTCTTGATTGGTGTTGAACCTTGTTTTGATGAGACAAGATTGCAAACTCTCTAAGTACAATTATTAGAGTCAATCCACCTTTAAAGGAATCAAGATCATCAAGACTCCAAGTAAAGAAGAATCATGGATGATCAAGTAACTAAGTGAAGAAATCAAATTTGAAGAATTAAATGAAGTGTAGAAGTGATGAAGACTTTAGTTACAATTCGGTTAGACTCTGGCAATAGAAGACATGGGGGAGGCCAAGGGAAGAAGCGGATTCAACCTTTGGCTGACCTTTGGTCAAAGGTTCGGTTACTAAAGACCAAGGGTGCTGCCAAGTGCTTTATAGTGTCAAGACCTCGGCTAACCTTTGGTTGAGAGTTCATCAGCCGAAATGTGGATGGACGACCCCAGGCTGACATGGTAGAGTGAGATCAAGAAATGTGAAACATTTGGCAAAGCTTCGGCAATTGATCTTGATTCTGGCAGTTCACAGAAGTTTGGTGAAGCTTGAAGGAGAGTGTTCGGCTAACATTGAGTTGTCAGTTCAGCAACCAAAGTGTAAAACCCAGCTTCGGGTTAGGGTTACTTTCTTGAAGGTTGCCCAGTTTGGGCCAGTTTCGAGTCCGTGTTCTGAGGCAAGCTTGAGCCAGACCAATTTTTAGACCAAGAGTATGGGGCTCAGATGGCTAGATAAGCATGTTATGGTGGCTGAGTATGCTTAACATACATATGATAGATACAACAGAACACGAGTTATCAGTGTATACACGAGATGTACAAATGATTTTTTTTATAAGTTTTAAGCTTAGATCTAGGTTGTTGTAGTGTTTGGTATCCGTTTGGAAATTTCAGGGTATCTCATTTACATGCATCTTAGGGATTTCACACTACCGGATTGCCCCTATGTAATTTGATTGGGTAGAAGATTTTTACACGATTGAGTTCAGGGCTTTGAGCACCATTTAGCTCGTCTTACCTCGATTCCCACCTATAGAGTCACTTTTAGGACTTGAGTCAGTTCTGACTTTAGACCGGTCTCAATTCAAGCTTTCCATCCATATGTATATTTAATATACCCATAGGTAGGCCCCACTAGGGCGTAAGTTGTCAAACGTCCAATCGTGCCACGTAGGAATCGATACAGTGGTGACTTTGGTTCGCCTCCAACAAGACCTAGTGGTGACTTTGGACGTTTGACAACTTACGCCCGACAGGTGAAATACCCATAGGTAGACCATGTGTATAAACACGGCTAAATAGCCCGACATCGGAGGGATCCAATAAAATACTGCCGTTGTCGTCCTATATCTAAAACATGATTAAATTTTACACGCAAAGAGTCAAGCAGAGAGGGATGTCCTACGGACCTGTGTTCCAAGCTCCAAACGTGTCTACACATCTAAGGCGAGCTCGGACTTCGAGACATACATTAGAACCCACTGCTAAGTAAAATAGTAATATCTCTATATGATGCTTGCTCGTGGTTTGTGCTCATATCATCAATACATCATAATAAAGAAAATAGTATTAACAAGGCTACAACGAAACACCTAGCACACAAATCAAGACATAATAATAATAAATAAACAATAAATACACACACAGATAATTAGGTAAATAATAAATACATGAACATAAATAATATTCTAATAAAATAATAATAATATAATTATACTATATAAATACACTACTAAACACGAGTAAATATCATATATACTCGTGTTAGTAAACATATAAATAATCAAATAATTAATAATTCTATAAATAAATAAATAAATAAATAGTTAATACTCATTAATCATGAATAATAATATTTTTATAGTTATACAATATAAGAATACATAATTAAATACAAATAAATAATGGCACACACCCAAACAAGCAAATAGATAGATAGATAGATATATATACACACACAATTTAGTAAACATAATAAGACTAATATTAATAAGTAAATATAATATTAATAAGGACAAATAATCATGTAAATATTTATCATATTCAATAAACATATAAATAAATAAACAATAATAAACAATAATAAATAAATAAATAATAAAGAAAAATAATCATAATATCTAAACATGCTATGTCATGTGAATATGCATCTAAACTAATGTAAGGGTTCTCAAATTACCAAAAATGGTCAAGAAACTGCCGAAAACGGGCCAAAATTGAGCTGAACCAGACCGAACCGAGTTGAACCAATCGAGTAAAATGGGCTGAACCAATGCGATCATGGGCAAACAGGTAAATGGGGGCCGGCCATGCCCATCTCTGGAGAATGCCAATGCTGGTGCGTCACAGCGGAGGTGTTGGTGGTGACGATTGGTAGACTCCGGCCACTAGCTGGCTAGAAAACAACAAGAAAGGGGGCGGAACGCCGCCGGGTGCGGCGACATCGTTGGCAACAATTGCAGCAGTGGCAGTCGTCGTGGGTTATCTTAACATGGAGATCTGAATGAATAAAAGCTATGTGGTGGTCAGACTGGCCGAAGGTGGCTGGCCTGGGCCGAAAAAGGTCCCGAAAGGCTGGCGACAGTGGCAAAATCATTAACAAAAATGCTGCCAGCGGCGATTGTAGCAGCGCCGATGGCGATCGTGGGTACAGAATGATAACCAGTTGCGAGGTGGTCATGGTCGTACCAATCCGATAGCCTGGGGAGAGGCGGAAGATTGCCAGCGACGAGCCGAAATGGTGGCCGCACTAAAGGGTGTAAATTCTGAAATTGTGAAAAATATCTGGATATATAACATGGTGAAGCTAGGGCTGACGTGGATGGCTCAAATCTTGCCACATGGCATGATCTGAATGTTCGACAACTCTTGGTCAAGTGGAACCCACCTATAGGTATGTGTAATATACATATGAACGAAAAGCTCGAATCGAGACCGTCCAAAGTCGAAATTTACTCGAGTCGTAAAAGTGGCTCTAGTGGCGAAAATCAATGCAAGAAGGCTAAATGGGCCTCGAATCGTAAACTCAATCAAGTTGGGCCCATAGGGTCACAATCTAGTAATGAAAAATTCTTATACTGCATGCAAATGAAATACGTAGAAAATCTCAAATTGATACTAAATGTTACAACGGCCTAAATCTAGGCCTAAAATCCTAGCTAACTTATAAAAATAATATGTATACTTCGTGTATACAATGATAATTTATGATTTACTGTATCACAACTGAAATCCTCATATGCATGTCGGGCATACACAACCTCTATAACATACTCATATGGCCATCTGGTTCTCATACTTATATTCTCAAAATTGTTCTGGCTCAAGCTTGCTCGAACTGACTCAAGACTGGCCCAGATTGGGAACCTGCACGAAGGTAAAACCCTACCCAAAACTAGGGTTTTACATTTAATGTGCTTAAATCGTTTCTACATGTCGACTCTTGTAATCTTTATTAAGGCCCTAAGCATTGTGCGAACCTAACTCTTAATGATAAATGTTTGTCGTTAGCTCTCACCCACATTAAGTCGTATTGACCTTCTTCTCCTCCAATGCTACTCCTCTTCTCCCTTCTTCTTCCTCCTATAACCATCATCAATTCCAATTTTATCAAGGCCATATCACTCTAACATGTCGGAGTCAAATTGATCCTCGGGGGACTTCGTACTAATAAAATTCTATGGTTTATTTTATTTTACTCTCAAAATCAATTAATAAATAAATGCATGCTTTGAAATGTATTTGTTTTCAACTAGTTTAGTTAAATCAATATTTTAAGAAATAAATATATTCTGAATTATATAAATTTGTATGGATAAATGCTATTAAAATATATCAATTCAAGTTTCAAATACATGATAGACATGATTATTAAAAGATTTATAAACCAACAATGAAATTTGATTGATATATTATTGAAAAGACATTTTTTAGTGAGAAGTTATATTCAAAGACAAATATAAATAGAAAAGCCAAGTTAATATTATGAGGAATTAAATTTGAATAAATTAATTTGAAAATTATAACACCTTTTTTTTCATGTAACCTTCATATTCATTATCGTTGTTTTAGTTTATTTAGTGATGAGTGATGAGAACTGTAGTTTAAAAACTCAAACCTTGGACTCAACTCAAAATATTGTGAAGTGGAGTCAACTTATCTATTATATATTTTTTAATTTAATAAATAAAATATGATATAAAAATAGTATATATTGCTCTTTTAAACTCTTGAAATTGATTGTTATATGATGTATAAGGATTTAAACAATTATTTAGCTTGAGAGAAAAATTAATGTATGAATAACTTTTGTTGCGTACTTAACATGGGGAGTCAATCGTTAAATAAGCAAGGAGCTAATAATAAAATCATGGAGTAAGGAGTCATCAATAGAGTCGGACTCCAGAAATTATGAAGTTTAACTTGAGAAATTATGAAGTGGAATCTCGAGGAGAGCTTTTTAAAATTAAAAAGAGTTTTAAAATATTGTGATCACATGCAACTACCCACACGCAACACACCGGGGATTGAAACTGAGTCCTTCTAAATTTCAAATAAGGCGAAGCCGAACGTTTGGAATCCAAATGAAATTTTAAAACTATTGTGGCAACTTATTCGCACCAGTCAACCCAAGTACTGAATATGAGAGCTTGCAAATATAGAAGGCGGCAAATCAGAGGGAACTGATAGTCTTTGGCGATTTACTCAACTAATTATTTATAATTAATTAAGATAAAATGCAAAAGATGGGTGTCTATAAAAAATACCCATAAAAATTTGACACGATAAAATCAAAATCCACTAAGCACTAACCCACCGAAGATTTTCCCATCGTCAAAAGAAAGCCATTCAATCCCAATAGGAGTCGAGAATGTTCACGTAACTCCTAGTGGCTGATGCACCACATCCCAAATGTAGCCCTCATCAGTCATTACCCTTCTCTCTCGTCACACAAAGACACCTTCAATATATATATATATATATATATATATATAGTTGTGCTCCCCGATTTGTACAACCCAACACAAACGGCTCTGTTTAGTCTCCCTATTCACATCAATCTTCATGGTGCAACATTCAAATATCGCAGGGGAATATTCATCCTTCCTATTATCTTCTTCAACAAAATCTATGGCACGCAGGAGGGACAAAGCAGTGATGGATGCAGCCTCACGGTACTGCGCCTTCGTGCTTCTGGGTCTTGTCCTGGTGGCCTCTTTGAGGGAGATACGCTCTGTGGAGGCGGAGCTGCCTGAGCTGGCGGTCGGGAAGGCGGGGTTGCGGGGGCGGCCATGCGACGAGGTTTACGTGGTAGGGGAAGGAGAGACGCTGCACACCATTAGTGACAAGTGCGGCGACCCCTTCATAGTAGAGCAGAATCCTCACATACAAGACCCAGACGATGTGTTCCCTGGCCTTGTCATTAAGATCACCCCTAGAAGGCCCGATTAGAATTCATGATATTATAAGATATATGCTTGTATAAGAAGATGAAGGTTTTGATGATCAGTTCATGAATAAGAGATGAGCCTATTTCTTGCAAATATATATATGCCAATGAAAAAAATAAGAAATGGTGTAAACGTGTGATGAACCTGTTTTCCCACAAGCAAATTAATGAGTGGTATTGGCAGAAGAGATAATCTATCTAGTTGTTTGGATTGGGAGTGCCTATATATATATATATATATATATATATATATAGATAGATAGATATAATACAAATTGCTTTATAGTTTTCATTTTATTTTGTAGGGATTATCAGTATGCTAGCTTTTTGAGGAATATGCCCTATTGGAAAAAGTCCTGGTTTTTTCAAATAATACAAATCGAGTCGTGTTATATACCTGTTGTATGGGTTTTCTATCTTCTTTTTCCTGGATTAATTTTGTGATTGACTTTTAAATTAATGAACAGATTCAATGGTTGTCTGTCATGTCTCAAAATTAATTATATAGCAGAAAGGCTGTGAACGTCGAAACAAGGTAAGAATATTCGAGTTAAGATTTTGGGGCGTATGTTTCGTGACAAAGCTAGAACACAAAACTCGTGGGATTCTCGCTCATGACTTACCCATTTGTTACGTGGCACACTTGCAGAGAATCTTTGAATGGGTGGAGATCATTGATGTATAATTTAATCAAAGAGGATGGAAAGTAGGGGCAAAGTGGTCGTTTGGTCGGCAATGCAATAGTTAGTTGCTTGAGCTTGGACTCAATTGTGGGTTTCTGAGCTCTCAAGGAAAGCCGAGGGGACTTTTGTGAGGCATGCTGGACGGAAAGTAATGCATTGTTTTTGTTCATCAAATGATCAAGACTTCCACTTGCATATAATTTTGTTTATGGGTCATACATAAACTTAATGCATCAATTTCTTATTGGTAAGTCATATTGAATAACCCGCAAATATTATTTGCCAAAATATTAAAGCATAAAATCATAGTTGAAAAAATCGGCCGATTCCGTGCGGAATCGGCCGATTTAAATCGGATCGGCGTCGCGCCGATCCGATTTCGGGGCCGACTCGGTCGGCCCCGAATCGGGTCGTGAATCGGCCCGTTTCGGCCGATTCCGACCGATTTAAATCGGAATCGGAATCGGCCGATTTAAATCGGAATCGGTTTTTTAGGAAATTACCAAAATACCCTAGGTATAATTTTTATTAAATTATTTAAGCATGGGCAAAATGGTAATTTGGATTTAAAAACCTAAATCAAACCCTCTCCCCCGATTCCGCCGCCGCGTTCGCTCCGCCGCCCTCCGCCGCGCTTCCGCCCGATTCCGCCGCGATTCCGCCCGATTCCGCCGCGATTCGGCCGCCCGACGCTCCGCCCGACCTTCCGACCACCCCACCGCCGTCCGACGCTGCGCCCGTTCCGAACTCACCTTCCGCCGTCCGACGCTTCCGCCGCGATTCCGCCGGCCGACGGTTCGTCCGACCGGGCTGCCGACATCGCCGCCGCGAGGCTCGCCGCCGACCGGGCCGCCGGCGGCGGCGGGGGGTAGAGAGGGGAGGGTGGCATTCTCGTAATTAAAAGTTGACTCGAGTCTAACCCGAGTCAAAAATAATAATTAATTCTAAATAATTTTAAAAAATCTTAAAAAATATTTAAAAAATATCATAAACTATAATACATAGAATAATATAAAAATAACATCAATACCCAATTTTAATATATTTATATTGTAAATTGTCAAATTATTATATATGACCGATTAAATTAATTTGGACCGATTCAACTGAACCGATTCTTGGCCGATTCAGACCGATTCCGATTCCGATTCCGATTCCATGGAAAACCGATTCCGATTCCGATTCCGATTTATGCAACCATGCATAAAATGATTAATTAAAAGTGTACCAAATTTCATGATCTAGAAAAATAGAGATCTGACTTTTTTTGTCTCACAAGAACTTTCTTTCAATAAGAACAAATAAAGTGTTTTACTTTGTAAGATGAAAATATGAAGTTGAGAGAGGACCAAATTTCTCGCTAAAATCAGTATTACAGCCATCACTTGCCCCTTTGTATAACTGCCACGCAGGGTTAAACTCCTTTCTCATTCTGTAAACTCTCCATTTATATATTTATACCTTAAATATAAATACGACACCTTGAAAGTGTTGTGCTGAATTGTAGGGTGGAGCAGTTATGGGGTAATTTTTTTTGGAAAGAAAACGTGATTTAAATGTTACAATTTACGAGTCATGCACGTTAAAGAATTCAATAGGGTAGTTTTTTTGGATAAAAAAACTGAATCATTTGCATTTATGGTAAGCCGTTATGGTGTAATTTTACAAAAACTGCTTCCCGTTTATTTTATAAAAACTTTTGTTGGATTGATTTTCGTTTTTACTTTTCGATGGTTTCTTTTGCAAAGGTGAACATTATTGTTTTTTCAGTTTTGATTGAACACGAGTATACTTCACTTTATTCAATAATGTTTTGTTTTTTTGTTATTGTAATGCATTGTTTTTTTCATTACGATGATGTTTGTTTCTGGTCACAAGTTTTGGAATTAAACTCAGCAGGTCCCAAGGTGCAACAATGGTGAGAAGTAAGTTATAATATTAAATATAGATTATTCATTTGTTCACTAATTCTAAGATATTTTGTTTTTCATTTACTTCACTTTACAGTATCTACTGAGTAGAGTTTTGGTGTAATAGAAGCTTGATGAAGTGCGCACCGTAGATCGGCTGGCGAGTTGGTGGTCGATTTTGCGGTGATGACGCAGACGAATGGAGACGATGGAGCAATAAAAGAGATGAGGGTTTCAAGTTTAATGCATATCATTTATTTTTTCACCGAACATTCAAGCTTTTTTTGCTCATTTGTCTGTTTATTTAATACATTATATAGTGAGCCTTCTTCTGTATCTAAAGTTGTATTTGGCCACTATTATCATCAGCCCATCATCTTCAAGTCGTTTTTCATCTTTATTTTCCAAATTATGTGTGTACATTTTTTTTAAATGTTTGTGTTATATTCATTACTACAAATGTGTTAATGTATGTTTTATATTTTATTTATATTAGGAAACTAAAATGCCTACACTTGCTTTACTAATTACACCATTGTAGTCAATATTTATAGTCACGTAAAATATTTTATATATTCATCCCAATTTACTTTAAATATGAATGCTGATATTAATTTTTACATTATAATCAATTTTGTACTTGCTCTTTATAATTGTTGCTTTAATTTTAACAATATAATTGACAAGATTAGAATTTAATTTTAGGTAGTAAAATAGAACAAGTTTGTATATTGATAAATGTCTACTTATTATAATTTAAAAGTTTAAAATGACGTTTTCAAAGTTTAGTCTGCAGATTGTGCGGGGCTATTGCCTAGTAGCCACTAAAATCAACTCAATTTCATGTCTCCTCCCGTCAAACTCATACATGATGCACAAGAGATATAAGCTTTTCCTTATTGACCTAAAGAAATATCTAAATGACTTCGAGTCTATTGGCCTATACTCAAAATAAGTACCTAGTCAAATTTGAATTTGAGTTTTTAAATTATGACTGCCATACATAGAAATTAATTATAATTTCTTTAATTAACCATATATTTTCAGTCAACATCTAGCTAACAAGTCAAACATGATTAATTATGTTATAAATTACAAAAGTACTTAGTGCATGGGACGTGTAATAAGCAGGTAAGCCACTAAATTAACACATGTGAAGAGCCACTTACACTGGATGAGTGCCATATATGTCACTCTTGGGCAATTGACATGGTGGGATGTTGAGAGCTGTTTGGTTGTTACTATCATCATTCCATTGTGCGTCATCTTCCTACTTCTAAGTATTCATTTTCTTTGGTATCTTTGCCTAACAGAACCCACTAGGCGACACAGGCATTGTCAATTCCATTAGTTGCCGATCAGCTCTTACTTAAACAATGTTAACTCCATCCATAATAGATTACTCCACTTTGTTAGAGCAAATATTTCGGGAAGAGAAGGTCATTAAGACTACCGTTGTCAAGTGCTTGTTGTATTCATCTATGTAACCTGGTTAAGTTGATCATGGACTTGAATTGATGGTGGTCAATATTCACGCCTAAGATGAAGAGTTCAGCTTATCATCATTCCAATGGAGTGGAAGAATCCATCAAAACAAAAAAAAGGAGTGGAGGAATCCAAATGGGAAACTATTTGTTGTCAAATACACCCTCGATTATGTCTTCTCTAGGTCCTTATATTATAAGAACAGGGTGTAACACCATATTATACGGTATGGTTCAACTTTATAGAATCTGCTGTACTTAGCATTAATGAAATATAAAATCTTTTTAAAATTTAAATGGTCAGCTCTACTAAAAAATAGAATATTTTTAATATATTCTATAGAATGATTTAGTATATAGGTCAAATGCATTTTGTGTAGAGAATAAATGAATGATCATGGATTTCTTCGACTGGTCTCTTGTGTGAGCAAAAGAATCATAACTTTCTTGTGTTTTTAGTTAAATGCAAGATTTTTTCCCTCATATGGAGGTCCATTGTTTTGAAAAATACATTGTGGATATTCTTACATGATAAATTAAATATATACATACGGCTTAAGATACATTAAGTAATACCTTTTTGGAGTAAACTACTTAAAAATTTTCAAACTTTTACATTTCTTTTATTTCACCACACAGTTCTTTACAATTTTCTCCTTTTCCTTTTTTTAAAAATATTTTGGGTCATGAGCCGCTCAAATATGTTCGCCCTTCAATCCCTCTAATGGAAAATGAACAAGGAAAATGGATACAACTAGCTAATGTTGCTGGCAATATATATTTTGCAATATCAATCTATTTCTTTGGTATCCAGATGGGGAAAAACTCGTGCAAAAATTAACCGATGAAATGAAGCTTCTACATGGAACATGTTGGGGCTTAACTGGTGATGGACTTCAAGATTATGCGGTAGAAACGTGGACAGAACTTCAACACAAAGGACTTGTACAGGTAGGTGGTGAAGATGGAAAGATGTTGGCTGTGCTAACGATGCCGGAGGTGGCGGCCAAATTGGTTGTTTTTGCTCCCTTTGTGCTATTTGGTGTATTAATTTACTAACCGGGTGTTATCTCCGAGTATGTCAATCCACTTCCCTCAACGCTCTTCTCTTTAAGCTTTCTCAGGTGCTAACTCCTAGAGATGTCTTGAAAAAACCTGTTCGAACATTCATTAGAAGATCATGACAAAAAATGCAGCAAGGGTACACAAGGTCAAAGAGACCCTGCTATTTCCCTAGCTCTGAAAAGGGTCCTTTCTCATCGAGAATATCCAACATATAAATTCTGTACAAGTAGATGGACTATACAAACGTGAAAAATTATAATTGTATTTCAGGAAACCTAAATACAACAATCAAGAACAAAGTATTTTGTTTCTATGACGATAGAGTGTTATTATACATCACCAATGTTTGGTCATGCACTTCTTGTATAGCTCAAAAATTGCATTAATCATGTATCCTGTTCAGCAAACAGAGACCCTCCACAGATTTACCCATATATGTGGGTTTGCTACTTGACCACCGATTAGACTATCGCAAAAGAATTCTGATCTATCTCAAATGTAGTCTCCGGACAAACACAACTATTGTGGTTTATCCAGCCCCATTCAGAAGCAAATCCGCACAACACCCATTCAATTTGTTCCATCATAATATCATCCCAACCCTGGACAGAAAATTCATGCACAACACCATTTACTTCAATCATGCTACACCCAGGAATCTGTTTGCTAATACCTCTTTCTCTAATTAGCGCTCGAATTCTCTTCGCATCCTTGAACATATGGGCATTAGCATATATGTCAGATAAACTAACATAGAAAGCATGGTTAAGAGGAAAGGAGCCGATCAAATAATTCCCCACTTTCTCCCCTAAATCCACATTCCCATGCTTCCTACAAGCTCCAAGCAAAGCACCCCACACATACACATCAGGCGCCAGAGCCATGGTCAGAATAATCTCCCATGCATCGCCAAACAGACCTGCTCGACCAAACAAATCTACCATGCAAGCATAATGTTCTACCATTGGCTCAATATGGTACACATTTTTCATGGAATTGAACACCCACCTGCCTCTTTCAACCAGCCCGGAGTGAGCACAGGCACACAACAAAGCAACAAACGTCACTTGATTCGGCTTCACACCCGAAAATACCATCTCATCCAATAGCCATAGAGCTTCTCTGCCCAGTCCGTGATCAGCAAACACCTTAATCATGGCCGTCCAAGCCACCACATCTCTCACCACCATTGCACTGAACACACGAACCGCTCTCTCGATCAAGCCGCACTTGCCATACATGTCAACAAGGGCAGTGCCTAACACTGTATCAAGTTCAATCCCATGGATCCCCAAATACTGGTGCACCCACTGCCCCTGCTCCAATGCACCCAACAGCCCACAAGCAGTAATCACACTCGCAAATGTGATCCCATCCGGTGCCACCCCATTGCCATCACTAGCAACAAGCATTTCATGAAAAATGGCTATGGCATCCCCAGAACGTCCACCTTGAACAAGCCCAGTTATAACCGAGTTCCAAGAAATGATATTCTTCTTCCCCATCACTTCAAACAAATGCAACGCTTCATCCAATTCTCCGACCCGCAAGCAACTCGTGATTATCGAATTCCATGACACAACATCTCGCGCAACCATTTCATCGAACACCTCCCTCGCACTCGTTAAATCTCCAAACTCTGAGTACATTCCGATTAACACATTCCCAACAAACAAATCCGATCTAAACCCAAACTTTAACACATGCTCATGCAACCCTCGGCCAACATCATATTCCTTCTCCCGGGCGCAGGCTTTGAGAAGGAAAGGGAAGGTGAGGAGGTCCGGCCGGGCGCCGGACCGGAGCATCTGGACGTAAAGGGGGAATGCGGTGGCGGCAGCGTCAGGGGAACCGGCGAGGGCGCGCAGGAGGGAGTTGTAGGCGGAGATGGGAGGAGAGCGGATGCGGCGAAAGAGGGCAGCGGCGTAGGCGGCGGGGGCCGCGGCCATGGCGGAGCAGATTAAGAGGAGGCGGCGGAGGTGGAGTGGGGCCTCGCAGGTAGGGTCCGGGGAGACGATGAGGTGGGCGTGGATTTGGTAGAGATGTTTGATGGATTTGCAGCCGTCGATTAGTGTGGAGATGTATGGGCCCTGTGGAGCCATGCATCCTCCACTCCAAGCCTAGCTTTGCCGATAATTGGTGGAAGATGCGGCTTTTGCTCCTTTGTGGCTGGCCGGTTGGTTGGGCACTCCAATAATACAGTTCTCTAGTGATTCATTGATTGATCATCTTTTTTAAAAAAAAAGAAAATAAATTTTCACGCTATTTAAACGATTGTCAAGAAAAGCCTTCAGAGTATTTCTAATGCGTGTGTGAGTGATCATATATATATATATATATATATATGTGTGTGTGTTTATTTATTTATTTTAGGTACTTTTAAGACATATTTATGCCCTTATATAAGACCTAACATAATTAGCTAAGATAGAAATTTTGAATTATAATTAAGACCTAGCCCTTATTTCATAACGTGGTAAGAAACTATGTGTATCATGATTCTTAAAAAAATATAAGTTGCAATATAATTGTGTTAGAAAAAAATTAGCTGCAAAAGTAAAATTTTTGCTATATACTTCTTTCTTCAAAGGTACAGTTTGTTCCGTTGATGAGAAAAATGGATAAATTAAAAACAAATTCCTAAAATTGGAGCTGACATGAAATAAAATGAAATCAAAATTTGAAATTTTATTTGAGCTATTTGCACGGAAGAAAAGAAAGAAATAGAAACTCATGTTTCATGTTTGTGTTTGGTTTAAAAAAATGAAGAAAATATCAACACAAATAACCATAATTCAACCTTTTTTAATCAAAGGTCAAAAAGTCAAAATTCTATTAATAGTAGCCAACGAATAAATTTTTCTATCTCAGATAGCCATTTCATATTTCTTTTAGGTACTGTTGATCATTGATATTTTGTTATGATACCCCTAATTTAACTTCTAATTTTTAAAGTTATACTCTTTCATACTTCAAAATGCTCCTTTCAACAACTTTATTGATATAGTTTTTATTTTAATTTTGAACTTTAAATTCTTTATATGCCATTAAAATACATTCTTCCATTGATCTTTCATTTTTAAATCACCGTGTATTTCTCGTCTTCAGCTTCTTCACTTCTTCAGGAAAGAAAGCCAAACGCTTGACACCACCGAGAGCAATATTCATTTGTGTTGCCCATGGATCGAAGAGGCGATTACCCTTGTACGAGTAAATTTGTATAAACTAGTGTAAATTAAATATTGCACGTAATAAAACTGACATGCACGTAATATATTATATAAAGCTGATCAAGAAAGTTTGCTCGCCAATTGCCATAGATATATGCCCATCTGACAGGAAACATTAAAAACTAAAAAATAAGATTACATGCTACACCGCTAACAAAGTATACTGCAGACAGACCACTTAAACTACTGAGCAATTTGTCATCGAATAAAAAAGAATTCAGTAACTACTTATGCACTAGATTTTGAAAATGCCTACCCACTTTATTGTATTTAATAATTAATTTAAGTCAACAAATACTTTTATAACAATGTAGAAAATAATTTTAAGCCAACTTCCCTTTGGTAGGCTTCATCTAAATGTTCATCAAGAGATTGCCACCATTTATGGAAAACAACATCACGAGGAAAATAAAAGAAATATTATACACCATAGATTGTGATGTCTATTCAAATTTTCATAAGCACAAAAGACCATAAAATGATAAAATGAAACAAAATTCCGGATAGGTAAACGTCCATATACATGTATATATGCAGTAGAGTAATTAGTAATAAATACATTTAAGATATCTTTGGTTGGCATGGGAATAGTGTCAATGACAAGAAAATCTTAAACCAGCCAACCTTACTAAAACTAGTATATATCTTGTTTATTTCATAAAAAATAAATACATATTTAATGTGCATTATATTCAAAATAATCATGCTTCCAATTAATTACTTCTCTCATATGCAAAAAATTGCAACCTTTTTTTCTATCTCAAGAAGATAAGAAAAATGTGGAAATTTTGTTGCATAATATAGGAGGGCACATGGAGTGACCCATTTTGAAATAATCATGATCATTTATGCACCTACTTAAATATAATTATACTTTATTTGTAAATAGAATAATAAATGCAAAAGTATTTTTATATAAAATATATTAATTATACTTTTGGAAGGTTGACTATTTTAAATTTTTATGTCAATTACACTATTTTCATACCAACTAAAGAAACTATAAAACCCGGGTTTTTCATCTAATGGTTTCAGTATTGGTTTGGTCTTGATCCGCATCATGTTGGTTTGCCCTACTCTTTTTGTTATGTGCGCACATATGATATTTAAGCTCTCCCCCGATGTTAGGCATCTCTCGGCTGGACACTACTTCGTCGTGGCTCTTATTTTTTATTTTTTTTATTGAGTCATGTCTAATTAAATGTTAGGGCCGAGTTCCTTGAGCATCTAATTGCTTTGCTTATGTATGGTAACCCTTTCGATCAATCCTAGCCCCTATAGAACTTGTTGCACTGTTCTCGAGGACGTTCTTGGCTACCCTATAGTGAAAACCCTAAGTGCGTACATATTGGGCCCAGCGTGAAGGTGCCCTTCCAGAGCCCTTGCGCTAGTGTTAGGGTAAATTTTGAATTTCTTGCTCTTTGTGTGGTGCAAAAGTGCTCAATCAATGCCCTTGCACCAAAACTTAGACTTTTCCTTCCCTTTTGCCCTGGATGCAAAGGCTTTGGGCCAGCACCCTTACGCTTAGATGTGTGCCCCTACTTTGTGTGTGGTTCAGTTCAGCAGACACGAATGGTATGGTCTCAGCCTTTCCGTGGTCTTGCTTGGCAAAGCGGACGTAGTTTTCTACCTATAAATATCCCTCATTTCCCACTCTTTTCATAACTTTGTTCTCATTGCTCCGACCTTCCCTTCCTCCCTTGCTTCCCCCTCTTCTTCCTCAGACCATCCTTGCCTTCCCTAGCCTCTCCAAGTTAAGCCAAGCTCCAAGGAGTCTTAGGGTAGGAAGCCCCAATAGACCCCATTAAGGTAAAGGCTTGGCCTTTTTGCCTCTCTTGCTTGCTTTGGTGTATGTTTGTTTCCTGTTTAAGCTTGCTGATATTTTTCTTACATTTTTCAAATGTGTATATGTTTGTTAAGAACATTTTAGTTTTAGAATCATGTCATTTTCATACTTATAAAAATAGTTATAACTTTTTAAAAATAGATGAGTAAGGATATGAACTATTTTGGTGGCGATGAGGGACATGTTTTTGCATGATTCCTACTTTGTCATGCTTATAAGAGGTATATCTATAAGTTTTATGATGCATATTTTGTCTTATTTGGCTTGTATGAGTATGTATTGGTGCCAAATATTGGCAAAATGTGGCAGCTTTACTATTTCCCGCTACTTTCTCCAATTTTATACCATATTTTAAGTCATACTTAGATGCAATATTTTACTCATTTCTAGTTTAGTATGTTAGCTATCTCGTGCTAAAATATCATGCTAAAACAACGTCATTAAGGGCTTCAACATAACCCCTAATTCCATTTTGTGATTGTTGTGTTGTTAATGTGTTATGTCGTGCTCTAAACTTGTTCTCCTTAATGAGCTTGTTAAAGATTTTCTTAAAATTTACAAAAACCATGTAATGACTTGCTAAGTGTCTAATGGAAACATGTAAAATTTGGGCTATATTAAAAATCATTTAGATGGTTAGTTGTTCAGGTTTATTAGAGTAGACAGGAATGTAGGGTGTAACCCTAGTTCCGTGACTCAAGTTACAAAATCTGAAAGTCTAGTTGTTTAGTTGTGAAATTGCATGACATTTCACCAAGAAGTTAGGCTCTATCCCGTAAACATCATCCTAAATTTTGAGAGCCAATGGTTTGGTAGATTTTTTGGTATAAATTGCCCAAGCCTTGTAGGTCCAAACAACCGTAGATATGTTTTAGACAATGCCTTCCATTCCCTAATCCACTTAGGCTTAAATAAATGGAGTTTGGACCTGAAATTTGGAAGCATCAAAGCCCACAATGTTAGCTAACTCTTCCACTTTACCTGGACCCATTTGGAAAATTTGTACGCAGCCTAAGAATACTGTTCCCCGCACCTTAACCCGACTGTAGTAGGTCTAGTTTACCATGTTGACCTATGGGGCAACACTTGATAATTTTTCTCTCTAATCCTTAGTGTTAGAGCCTATCATTTTAAATTTCAGCCCATTTAGATACCATTTGGCCTTTCCAAAAAATTGTCTAGTTAAGTCCATTTGATATATTAAGTGTATTTGTAACCCTAAACCCTATTATGTTACTTAATGAGGTTAAACAAGTCATTAAACAAGATAATTAAGATAATTAAGTATTTTAGTCGATGTACAATTCTTTTATGGGTAGCAAGGTGCTTATTCTCAATATTTTCCTTTGGAGAGTAGTGGAGTTGGTGAGATTTATTCTTTAGAATATCATCATTGGATCATATGAAAGTGTTGCACATGAGCATTTGTTGGAATTAGGTCTATTCTTATAACAACATGATCTTCAACACATGTGCCTAAGAGACTCTCATCTGATGGCTATAATTGGTGGGCATGGTGTGATTTGATAGAACTGTCCAACAACCAAGGACGTGTAGATTTGCAGACTGACATTTTGTAGGAATTTTCCCACTTCGCAGATTCTACATGTGGTCCATTTGAGGATTAGGTGTAGTCATTGTCTTCCATCTTCCTTGTAGTTTCCTCTTAGGGTTTAAAACATGCTAAGTAGAACCACCCACTCATACACGTGAAGGAATAATCCTTACCCTTGAAAAGATGTTATATTTGATCAAAAAGAGATATATAACTGCTCATATTTTATATTTTATTAATATTTATTGAAAACTTAGTATATTAGATAATCTAATTATAAAAATGGGGAAAATATTTATAAAAACAAACTTAGATCAAACCAAATAATAACTCTAAATGAGAGTTATGAAGGCCCCATACTTGAATATTTGTCAGTCCTGGGAAACAAAATAGCTATATGTATGTCAAAAGGGAATCAGTTCAATTGAAAAATGAATTCAGCACTCGTAACAAAATTCAAGTATAATATATTGCCATGAGTCAAATTCTAGAGAAAATAAGTAATTTAAACAAACTTGTCTCATCTATCCTTAGGTAAGCTTGAAGTTTTGAAACAAAACATACTTTGAACAATCTAGTCATAGTTCTATAGGAAGCTTTTTCTCCACTAATCTGGTTTCCCGGGTAGACTAGATCAATAGATTTCTTAGGCCATAATGGGGTCGGGCTAAGGCTAAAAGATAGGATAACATGAAATCAAGCAAATGCATCATTAATATCAAATCCTTCATAATTAGTCACTAACTCCAAACTTCAGAAACACCAAAAATTTGACTTCCCTGCCTACATAAAATATTCAAACACCGAACTAATATTTTCCTCAAATCTTCTCTTCTTGTTTTTTGTTTTTGTTTTTTTAAATAATATGTTTATTCCAAACATCCTTTTTTTTCTTTTTATCATTCCTTCATCGTCCCAACACCACAAAATATCCCTACCACCAAAATACATAATTTATAACTAATAAAGGACTCAACATTAATAACGATAAGTGTAGGAAAATCAGAACTGTGTTAAATAGAAATAGTCTAGGGATTACAAATTATAAGGGACACAAAATTGAAAATCAATGTAAGATCAAAATTGGTTAAACCAAGTTATAAAATGGGTGGGCTATTTAGGCACTAATGATCAAACACTCACCTAAATCATTTCTAGTCTACCAAGAATTCCTTATTTTACCTTGAGAAACAAAAAAGAGAATTCTAACTTGATTCATTCCTCACGTGCTTTGAAAATAAGTCAAACTCATCCTAATTCCATCTAAAAACAAATTTTGGAAAAAATAACTTGCAAAAAAATGAAAAATAAGTCATGGTCAACATAACATCATCATGTTGAGACTTCAATTATTCATCCTACCTAGCTTAAAATAGATTATGATTAACTGACCACCATGACCAACATATAAAAACCTATTTTGACCATAAAGCATCAAAATACCAAACTATAACATAAATATCAAAATGTCATACCATCACTTAAAAAGTACTAATTGAAAGTTATAGAAACCAAGATTGTGTCTTACCCACAAACTCAAAATTAACTTTATCCTCACAGTTATCAGTACATGGAAATAGTTTTACACACAAATTATAAACAAAAGAGGGTAGATGGGTTTAGAATTGCTCATTTTATTCATCCTCCTCCGAGCTGGTGGTACTTTGTCCTAATGTAAAATGTCCAATAGGGGTTCTCCCCTCCCAAGTGTATCACGATCTCCTCTTTAGATTCATCTTCATCAATTTGCTCATGCTTCTAACTCTGTTTGGCTGGCCACACTATTTGCTACTTCCCTTTTGCTGTTGGTGTGATTGGGATCTTTGCAGACTTGGGTTGCACTTTCTTTTTAGAATGGTTGCTACCTTTGCTTTGTTGGCACTTGTAGGATGAGGTGTTTTAATGGAGCAGCTTGGCAGCCCTGCAAAGAAAGAATCAGATAAAACAGGGAACTTAGAGATATCAGTGTTGCTTTTTTTCTTTTCTTTGAGGATTGCCTTATTCCATTCAGCATGATATTGCACAAATGCGAGTAACTTTCTTGATCTCCTTGATATGTTTCAACAAAGTCAGCAGCACTGATTTGATCTTCCCTTGAAGGGAATGGTTGTGTCTCAACTATTGTTCTTGTTGAGATTGGTAACCCTCATTCACCATCTTTTCTGTCTTTCCTTCTTGCACTCCAACCACATGGCACAACTTGGTGATTAGGACAGGAAACTACAAACCCTTGGATGGCTTCAACACTTATTGCATCTAATCAAGGATGAGATTGCCCAAGTTGATCTTTTTCTTTTGTACTATGGCCATCAACAATTGAGCTCTTTATACTGTGACATTCGAGGTATGGGATGAGGGAATCAGTTGGCAAGACAACAGCTTTAATAAAAGTAGGTACTTGGGCAATAGAACATTTGCATGAATGTTTAGAAGTTTGTCATTCTTGCCCCTATTCTACTGTACAACTTGATCTTTCTTGCACAATGTTAACTCGATTTCCTTAGTGCACATCTATCTACAATTTGAAAAAATCATCCTCCAACTCAAGGCAACCAAATGCTTTTTGTATTTCCTCTTCATTAAATGCTATCCATTTTCCAGGTATAAAGATCTACCCTTGCTTTATTTTCTTCATGTTTGCATAAAATTTATTACTAAGGGTGCACAAGCATTGGCTTCATTCTCAAAAAATGTTTGTCATCAATGTTCAATTATGAGATCTTTCATTTCTTGATCACCAAGCATATCATCCCAGTTTAATCCTCTCTCCTTAATGAACTTCTTTGACAAAACATTAGTGAAATATGCCTTTTCTACTCCAGAAATAAAGGGGTAAAACTATGGTAGTCTTCTTGAGAGTTGCTATCGTAGTCTTCTTGAGAGTTGCTAGGTCTGGCTTTGATTTCATTGCAACTCATTTAACTCTTGGCTTTCGAGTCTGGATTGTTTCCTCCCTTTCTTTCTCATTTTCCACTACTTGTTCCTTCTCTGTTTCCTTGTCTTGAGTATCTTCTACTAATTTCCTTTTCCTTTGTTTCACAATCTGGACTTTACTTGAAACTGATTGCTTTATTTCTTGCTTCATACTAGCTCTTGTCTCCCTCTTTTCTGATAGACTTGGTGACTTGGCAAATTTTCATTTTTTATTGACCACTTTCTCATTAGGTTCTTGAGTCACTTCTTGTCACTATTTGGGTTCTTCCCGAATGTCAACTTGTGCCTCTTTTTCTTTTTCCTTTTCTTTGTTAGATTGTCCTTAGTGTGAACACTAAAACCTTCTTGCATCACTAGTTCATTTGTCTATCTCACTACTTTGCCTCTAGGACTTTTCCTTATAGGCATCTTGATGTTTGATTCTTGAACTCACCTTTCTCCCCTCTTTACTTTAGGCCTTGGCTCATCTTGAGTGTTAACTAGTTCTATTTTTTGTCAGATTTCTTTTATAGTTGGGCTGTGGCATCACTTTCCTTCTTTTTCTTCTTCACATTTTTCCTTTTGCTGAGAGGTATGTGTTCCTCTCCATTACCATCTCCTTATTGCTGAGAGGTATGTGTTCCTCAATTTTGTTCCAATGGAGTAAGGAATGATGAATCTTCTAGAATCCATTAGCTTTGGGGGTAATTTCCTTTGCAACACAACACTACACTCCTCATTTAATGATATTGTCTCAAACTCCTCCAACTTTTCTTTCTTCGAGAGAAATTGCTTGATAAACATGGCCTAGATGGGCATTTTCTCCATAGCTTTAGCAAATGATATGTTGATTATGAGATTTCTGAAAATGTTCAGGAACTCCTGAAATTTCTTATTTTGGTTATCCTTTGCTAACTTTGAGGAAATGGAAGCTTGGGAACATAGTTTGGCACAAGTGGAGGAATTAGCTTTTGCACCTATACTCATCCATCTTCATTTTCTTCCATTCTTTGGCTTCCATTGTGTTCTTCACTTCCTATTTTGGGAACGGTATAAGGGTCAGGCAACTCTTTTGCACTTCTTAACTCCATTGACTTTCATTCTTTTCCATTTTCCAGTCTTGGAACTTGAGTGTCACTAGGAAGTTTTCCAAGTGATCTACTATTTAAAGCACCAGCCAATTGTCCAATTTAATTCTCCAAATTCTTCATTGATGCTTGTTGAGATTACAGTTATTGCTGGTGGTTTTGCATGAACTGAATCAGTATTTTTTCCACAGATAATTTCTTCTCAATAGTCTGCTACATTATATTCTGTGTGTTGGCCTGAAATCCTAGTGGTTGGTACATATGCATGGGTTTGAACTTGAGTTTGAAGCTTTTGCCCATCGGATTGATTTCCTTCCTATCCAAAATTAAGGTGATTTCTCCAGCTAGGGTTGTAAGTGTTTGAATAAGGATTATTCTACTTCATGTTAAATTTATCAATGTAATTTATTGATTCTGCTTGCAAAGAACCCTGATCCCTTGGATGGTCGTGTCCACGGTAATTACACGACATTATTTGTGCCATCTGAGAATTAGCCTGAGATTGTATGAAACTCAGTTTTGGGTTAGGGTTTTACTCGCTTATTGCCTTCCCAGCTTTCAGACAATGAGTATGGGGCCCATATGGCCGTATGAGAATGTTATGGAGGTTGGGTTTGCCTGATATAAGGATTATAACTTTAGTTATGCTACAACAGAGCATGAGTTATAGCATGTAGTTGAGGTATACATATTTTTTTACTTGTGTTTGCACAGGATTTTAGGGCAAGATCTAGATGTTGCAGCATTTAGTATCCATTTAGGCTTTTTAGAGGATATCTTTTGCATGCATCATATGAATTTTTGACTACCAGATTGGCCCTGTGGCGTTAGTTTGATTTGATTCTTAGATCCTCAACTGATTGAGTTTACGGTTTTGAGGCCCATTTAGATTTCTTGCCTCAATTTCCCTCCATAGAGTCACTTTTGGCTTCATGTTAGATTCAATCTTTTTAGTGTCAATACAAGCTTTCCATCCATATATATTTCATACATACCCTAGGTGGACCCCACTAGGCCTACGAGGTAAGATCAGAGCCATCCAAATCTGAAAAGACCCGGAAAAAAATAATAATGACGTTCGACGCAGTGGGATCGAACGTGGGAAAAAATTCGTTGCTGGATAAGTATGAATTACCTGGTTAATTGAAAAGTAATTTTTCATTGGATAATTCTAGTTGAATCGGTTGAGTCGACTACATTATTTATCAAATTAACCATTCAAGTGAACCATACCATGTGCCCATTTAACAGGTTAAGTGAAATGGTTAAGTGGACCATGTTTATTACCCAATTACCCAGTTAAAGGAATTACGGTAAAAGGGTGCTTCCACATACCCTAGCTGTCATTTTATTTATTATAAAAGGAAAAGGGGGAGGGCGTCATCTACATTTTTCCTCCTTAGATAGACGCCGGATTTCCTCCTTCGCTCGGTAATTTTCTTTCCTTTCTTTTTCTTTTGTTGAATGCATACACATGTTGCATAAATCACAAACATGATAAACATAAGAATTAAATGAGAAATCAACAAGGGAAGAAGAAAACCAAGAGGACGTCCTGCTGTTTTCCAGCAGCAACCACGCCATGTTTCCTTCCATGGTGCGGGGTTGACGTGCTGGAGGTGGGAATTGCTCCCGATGGTGATGCTGGCCGGATGGAGTCACCTAGGAGGGCCAAAACAGACCATTGAGGAGGCACGCAGGTCTGAAATCCGAGGGGAGAACAGGTCGGTGTTGCCATGGGTGGTATTGCTGGCCAGACGTGGATCTGCCATGGAAAGTGCAGACTGGTCGTCACCTGGGGTGGTGCTGGTCGTCACCTTGATGGGGCAGGACATGGTCACCATGGCTGCTGGTCGGCCACCATAAATGGTGAAATTAAGGTCCCCATATAGGGTGTAGTCCGAGTTTCATGAGATAGCAGCGGATAAAGATTGGATCTTTGGGGTTTTTCCAATCGGATCAGTGGGGTAGATAGAAGATGGGGTCTGAAATTGGGTGGAAGGAAAAGAAGACATGCTGGTCGGGTGCTGTTTATGTGGCCGACTAGAGTAGTCGTCATGGGTCTGGTCGGGTGCTGTTTATGTGGCCGACTAGGGTAGACGCCATGGGTCATGGGCTGATTATGTGACCGACATGGAGTCACCATGGTCGGGTCGGGGTTGCTGATTGGGTGGCCGGATTGGGGTCGCCAAGGACTGGTTGAGGGTTGCCATGTGGTGGCCAACGTTGGAGACGCCATGGCAGCAAATGGAGGCCGCCACGTTATTGGTTGGTCGCCATGCATGGTGAAAATACCGGCTTTCACGGGTTGACTACAATAAAGCTGGGAGCTTTGGGGTCGTTAAATGAATTGTTAAAGTAGAATGACAACCAGGTAAATATGGGAGAACTCGATGCGGTTGAGTTAGAATATAAGGTAAATACAAAAGAATTAAGTATGGGACATGTTAATAATTAAATTATCAATTAGATAATGGGGATTTGGATGGGGATAATTAATAATTAATTATCATTAGAATTGCTGAAAATTTAATAAGAAATGAAGACTAACATGAACTAATTACATCATTTAAAATTGATAGTATATTAGTCATGTACGTTGCATGTAGGTTCATGCAAAATAAAATTATACTAATGTATAATTTTATGCCCTCATTCAGATTAGGGTTCACGGGTCACAGTCAGACGAAATCACAAGTCAGGTACGTATAATAGGTAGAACATCATATTTTCCTTGTTGGTAGCCTAGGTCGGCCTGAGCCCAGATTCGACCACCATGCATCGAGTGCAACCGGGGTCAAAGAATTGACTCAGTCTGACACTGGGTTGTATTATGTGCGTAAAGTTTGTAATGCATTAACATTGTTTTGGAGTAGTGATAGCCGCCCCATAAAAAGGCTACGGCCGGGGTGAGCAAGGCACAGCGATTCCTCCATCGCACTGGAGTGCAGTGATAGCCTCCCAATAAAAAGGCTACGGCCGAGGTGTGTGAGGCACTGGCACTAGAGTTGGCAGTGAGAGCTTCCCCACAAACAGGGCATAGCAATCACCTGAGTGCAGTAATAGCCTCCCCATAAAAAGGCTACGGCCGGGGTGTGCGAGGCACTGGCACTAGAATTGGTAGTGAGAGCTTCCCCACAAACGGGGCATAGCAATCACCTGAGTGCAGTGATAGCCTCCCCATAAAAAGGCTACGGCCGGGGTGTGCAAGGCACTGGCACTGGAGTGCAGTGATAGCCTCCCCATAAAAAGGCTACGACCGGGGTGTGCGAGGCACTGACACTAGAATTGGTAGTGAGAGCTTCCCCACAAACGGGGCGTAGCAATCACCTGAGTGCAGTGATAGCTTCCCCACAAAAGGCTACGGCCGGGGTGTGCGAGGCACTGGCACTGGAGACGGTAGTGGTAGCCTCCCCACAAAAGGGCTATGGCTGGGGTGTGCGGATCACAGCGGATACCTCCTCTGCATTGTTTTGGAGTATAGCGGAATCGCTCCACCGCATATTAAAATAAACAGAAGGAAATAGTGGAATCTACTTGATTTGTTTTATCTATTATACTACTTAGTGTTGTAATCACTAACGCGGAATTGCCTCCGCAGGTGTGCAGATACGAAATTAGGTGATTGACAACCAGGGCATGGAACAAAATAAATATGAGGACTCCTTTTTATTTATTTATTTGAGAAATAAGTGTGGCTACTGGGAAACGGTCTATGACTGTGGGATCTTTATATATGTTTTTGTTAAAAAAATGTTCGACATATTTGCTTAATTGTGAGTAACACTTGGCTAGCTAGGCCCACAATGTTGTGACAAATGGCGGGTCATTACAAAATCAGCCCTAGCATTTGGCGACCAGATATCAGGAGATTTTCTCCCATATTTTCAGAATATTTTCTACCACTTGCGCCGCCGCCACATTAGGCCACCATTGGCGAGTCTACAGCCCGCCTCCAACCACAAGATTGGTATGATCGACCCACCACCGGCATTGCTACAGTTGCAGCCGGCGTTGCATTTTGTTCGCTGTTTTTCATCGCCACGGCTGCCTTTTGGGCTGTTTTCGAGTGCCGGTGAGCTACCTCCTATGAGATTGACCACCCAGATCAATTCCCCTCGTCGAGGTCTTCCATTTGATACCAGCCCTGACCTCCACCATGGCTACAATCATGTCGATGACTCGCACTTTCCTGGCGGTGTTCTAACCCTTTCATGCTGCTTTCTGGCCGACCGCCTACTGTACACCATCGATCCTTACCCTGACATCTTCCACACTCAACGACCGATATTTTGAAACCAGCCCGACTGACCGTGGCTGCGAGAATCATCGCCAGCAACTCCACCTACCTCGACAGCTATTTCCGTAACTTTCTAGCCTTTTTCTAGCCAATCGATGGCCAGACTACATCGACCACCACCCTTAACA
Organism: Piper betle; assembly: GCA_033002965.1. Taxonomy (NCBI): domain Eukaryota; kingdom Viridiplantae; phylum Streptophyta; class Magnoliopsida; order Piperales; family Piperaceae; genus Piper; species Piper betle. Next base: position 23,544 of record JAURVB010014490.1, on the reverse strand, counting down.
TCTTCCCCGTCACCTGGGCCATCAATCCCAACTAGCGCCGACCAGCCTCACTGCCATTGGTGATTTCTAGAGACGGGCATTGCCGACCCATTTGGTGCCCGTTTGCCTTGCTCGCGTCCACCCAGCAGCCAGTTTGCCTGTCTATGTCTGCTTGCCCGTGTTCGCATTTGCTCAACCTGAGCCTGTTTGCTTGTCCGCTAGCTCATGCCCATGTCCGCCTATCCATGTTCGTGTCTACCTAGTCTAGCCCAACCAAGCCCAGCCCAGCCAGTTGACTCGTCTTAGTTAACTCGATTTGACTCGGTCTAGTTCAGCCCAGTTGACTCGATCACCATTTTTAGCCTCTTTTCGACTATTTTCGTCTGTTTCTCGAACATTTTCAATAATTCAAGACTTTATATATTTTGATGTTATGAATTTTTCTTTATTTTTAATTTTATTTATTTACTTATTTATTTATTCATTCTTATTATTTATTTCTACTTATTTATATATTTATTGACAATGATGAATACTTGTATGATAATTTATTATTATTGATGATGTGTTTACCTGTTAAAATTATTCTTAATCATGTTTATCTTATTTAATTTGATTAATTAATTAATTATTATTTATTCCTCGCATGTTATTAATTGTTCGTGTTTAATCATATATTCATATATTTGATATTTATAATATTATTATTTATGATCAATTTTATTAACTAAATTTTCATTTATTTACTTATTTGTGTGTTTATTTATGTAATTAATTAATTAATTAATTATTTATTACTTACTTGTGTATGTACTAATAATTACTCATGTTTAGTCACAAACTTATCAAGTAATATTTTATTATTATTATTTATTGATTAATTGGATCATTTATTTATTACTATTCATATATTGATGAATGAGTTTATATATTAAATTATTTATTTACTAATTGTTTATTTAATTATTACTCACTGTTTATTTTCATGCAAAGTTTAGTTCTTATTTATTATTGTTTTGTGGTTACTTGAGCACCCACTATATTATTTATTGTTCTTTTATTCATTTAGCTAGTTTTATCAGTTTATTTATTTATTGCCTATATGCGCCTTGTTTTGGGTGTCGGGTGTTTAATTATTGATCTATTTATCATGTTCATTTATTGTGATGTTTTTGTCGATATGAACACACACCACGACCATGCATCATATAAAATTGTTTGCTTAGTAGTGGGTTATGATGTAGGTTATAGTGTTCGAGCTCGTTGTAGATTTGCCGATGTGCTTGGAGCTTGGACCGCAGGTCTGTTAGGACTCTTCTCAATTTTATAGCTATAGTCTATTGTGAATTTGATTTATAAATCGTATGATGTGTTGAGTGGTTGTTTTATCGGACCTACTTAACAATGGCCATTTAGATATATTTTACTTTCGTGATTAATAACCCTTAAAGATGAGATCCCTCGTGTTATTTTAGAACTTAGCTCTACCTCATGTTGCCTATGGCCTACTTGTATAAATCCCTCCCCAACCCTATGTATAGTTTCTATCGAGTTTTCAGTGAGTCGAGAGTTGGTGAATTTGACTTAATGTATACCGTGAGCGGGTGCATACACAAGTTGCAGTAGGCTTTGGATTAGTAGGAGGGTTGTTCTATTCCCGAGGGATCCTAGCATCTCTACATCTTGAGCTACCTCTCACCTGAAGAGGTATGGAGTAGATAGGTACTGTTGTGTACAACACATATTTAGACTTGTGATATCAAAGGGCACTGAAGACGACACTGAGAGTACTTGGGCTTTATGCTCTGGGCGAGGATTTATATGGGAGGTATGGAGAGGGCTTAGGATATGTATTTTTCCCCAACAGTGGGATTAGTTATTGTTGAGAGTGACATAAACACCCATTTAGTTCGGGATGCTATCAAGTCTATAGCTTGATGGTTCCTCAGTAGATGACCTTTGAGAGTTCACAAGGAGAATATATATACATTGTAAAGACCATGAAAAATATATATATATATTTTACACCGAAGAGGTCCGGGACGGACCGAACGTGTTATATTCTTTACCCGATTAATTCTACCAGATTAATTATTTACCCGGTTACCCGGTTACCCGGTTACCCGGTTAAGTGAAATATAGGTGTTTTCACATACCCTAGCCGTCATTTTTTTAAATAAATTTTGAAAGAGGACATCATTTTTCACATACGGGTGTAGGGGTGTCTTCCTCACCTTAGCCGCCTAGTTCTCCTCTTCCTTACCGGTGTTTCTTCCTTGCTTGGGTATCCTTCCTATCTCCCTCTTCTTCATTTTTTTGCATTCATATGTCTTTTTAAATGATAATAAGCTTGATAAACATGAGAATTAAAGTCTGAAATCAACAATACCAACTAAAACTAAACTGGAAAATGAAATTTTGCCATGGCCGACGGGTCTAAAGTTGGGCAATGATAGGCGACTGTAAACAAAGATTTCAAGGCAGCCCTCACACCCCCGATGACCTCTATGGCTGCTGGGTCGAAGGGTGGCATCGCCTTGTCCCTGGGTTCGATGGGTGGCGAAATTTCAGGGGTTATGGGCGGAGTTGTAGTGTGCGACGCTGTGGGAGATTCTAGACGTCCAAGCCAGATTGCTGGCCAAAGACTCACGCCGTGCATGCTCGCAGTGCTTGGCCTTGACGTTGGGTTGTCGTGCAGGGAGAAGGAAGTGTTCCCGGCGGTGCTGCTGGCCGGACGGAGTACACCTTGCAGTCCCGGCGGTGCTGCTGGCCAGGAGTCCGCGCCTTGATGCAGAATGGAGTTTGGCGTGGGTAGTTGCTGTAAAGCAGAAGCTTTATGCTTCCAATTGGATTGGTAGGGAAGGGAGTGAAGGACGTGGTCTGGTTTTGGGTTGAAGAGGAAGATATCAGGCTTGGTTTGGTGCAGGACGTCGCCTTGGATAGCAAATGTAAAACATGGACATTAGGCTTCATCTTTGCCTGTTTTTATGTTGTTGTTAATGTCTTGTTGGGATGTTTATATGGTCTGGTTTTGGGTTGAAAAGGAAGATATCAGACTTGGTTTGGTACAGGACGTCGCCTTGGATAACTAATGTAAAACATGGACATTAGGCTTCATCTTTGCCTGTTTTTATGTTGTTGTTGACGTCTTGTTGGGATGTTTATATGGTTGTTCAATTAGGTTGCTGGGGAATTGAAGAAGGACGTGACCAAAGGTGGTGCCAAGGTCTGGTTTTGGTGGAGAGAAAATGGTGACGGGAAGAAGAAGAAGAAAGGCGGTGGCAATTCTGTAAATACTGATTAACTCGAAACCGAATCGTTTTAAAAATAATACGAACTGTAATAAATCTTTTAAAAAAATTATTTTAATGGGTTATGGGTAAAGTTACTAAACTAACTAATTATTGTATGAAATCGCCAAGAGTAATAAAAAATACGGTAATGATATACGGTCGATAAGTAATCGGTGTAATTCAAGCGATTAAATCAAATCGGTCGGTTGTAAGTAATTAATAAAATAAAGATTTTACCTTTACAATATTAAATTTAATATTAGGTAAATAAAGTGATTATTTTAATAACGAGTCAGTAATGTAGAAAATAGGTTATTAAACTATAGTCGGGTAGCAATCACTAGCGTCGAACCTAAAATAGCATAATAAAAATAAATAAAGTTCGGAGCTTTATATAGTTGAATAATTTTAAATAATTGTATTAATAATATTTATGAATTAAAATAATAAAAATTATTTTAAATAATTTGATTAATTAAGTTGGTGTAAATCGTAGTAGCGATTAAAAATTATAACCGTGAACTAAATCATCAAGATCAGGGTTAAATAATTATCACCGCAAAGGAAAATTAAATACTTGTTTGTTAGTAGTATAATTATTTTATGTAATTTAAAAATATAAAGTAGGATTTAAATGATTATATCACGTGAATAATCAATTACTCACTAGATTTGTTGAAAATTTAATATTTAATACTTTTGAATTTTTACATTATTGTTGCTAATGATATATATATATATATATATATATATATATATATATATTAGACATTTAGTTGCATGCATTTCTACTCGAATAAAATTATACTTACATATAATTTTATATTCTAATTCAGATTAGGATCATTGGTCGCAGCTGCGAGTTCGAAATATCCAGATCCGTATAATAATTTGAAATGTTGTATTTTCCCTTGTTGGCAGCCCTTGTCGGCCTGAGCCCAGATTTGACCACCATGCGCTGTAACAAAATTGGGGTAAAGGAATTTACTAAGTCTGACACGGGGCCGCACCTTTAAAATTACTATGTGTGTCCGTATAATTATTTGAAATGTTATATTGTCCATATAATTATTTGGAATGTTGTATTGTCCGTAAAATTATTTGAAATGTTGTATTTCCCCAAACTGGATTTTGAGATCCATCAACTTACTCCCACATCTAATACCTACCGGGAAAAGATCATGTTTATAAGTGGGAATGGACTATAGATCTTTAACTTGGGTTAGCCATTTTCAAGAAATGACTTAGGCCCATTACGTTGCACTTTGGGCCAGGTCGTTACAGGTGGTATCAGAGCCTGGTTTCCCACTAGCTCATATTTTATGACTCAAGTACCTTATTGAAAAGTCCAATAGTTGTCTTTTCCCATTGTGTTGAGTTATTAATTGGCAAATTCATTCGCTAATAAACCTAAGTCATAGCTGAAACAAAAAAACTAATGAACCATGATGGTTCGACGTTTTAGAGGGCACCCACTTGTAGATAGTCAAACAGAGCTACTCGGCCCAATGCGAACACCGAGAATGTGTTGGCTCAGATCCTGACAGCCATACAGGGACTGATGTAGGCTTTAGAAAATACAAATTTTTTGGTTCAAAATATTGTTCGGCGGTTACCGGGAGTGGTAGCAGGGCATGGAGCCTCAAACTTGGCAGCGGGTCCCAGAATCACCCTAGATGGTGGTCAAGGGAGTGCCCAAGGGTTGGTAGGGTTAGCAGACTCGGGCGAGCAAAGGGACCGTCCAAACCCAGTGCCACCGGTAGTTCGACAAGTGGTGCTGCCAGCGGTTGATGATAGTGACCGCTACACTGGGGAAAAATTTAGAAAGAATGGAGCTGAGGAATTTATTGGAGGGATCGATCCAATGAAGGTGGAGAGCTTGATTGACATTACTGAAAAAGCGTTTAGAGCTCTGTCTATGTCCCACAGCCATCAAGTGAGATTGGCAACATGCATGCTTCAAGAGGAAGCATCTTACTAGTGGAAATCCATGGAGAAAACCACTTTCCATCGACGTGAGATTTCCTCCATCGCATGGGCGGAATTTGTGGCAGATTTCAATGGACAATATTTTCCAGAGCCAGGCGGAATTTGTGGTAGATTTCGATGGACAATATTTTCCAGAGCCTATTGTCCAGAAGAAAGCACTGGCGTTCGCCAATTTGGTTCAGGGGAGGATTCAGTCCGGGAATATGTGTATTCCCAGACGAACATCCAGGGTTACCTCCTAAGCGGTCAGTGGAGTTTGCCAGTGAGCTAGCACCTGGAGTGACACCAATTTCTAAAGCACCAGTATTGACACTGCCAAATGGTAATGAAGGATTCGTAGTCTTCAGTGATGCGTCTCGGTTGGGTTTAGGATGCGTCCTTATGCAAGAAGGTAAGGTGGTGGCCTATGCCCCTCGTCAATTGAAGATTCACGAGCAAAATTATGCAACCCATGACATGGAACTGGCAGCAGTGGTTTTTGCCCTGAAGATTTGGAGACACTACTTGTATGGGGCCCAGTTCGAAGTCTTCACTGACCACCAGAGTTTGAAGTATATCTTCACCCAGAATGACCTTAACCTTCGACAGAGGCGGTGGATAGAATAGTTGAAGGACTACGACTTCCAAATCTTATACCATCCATGGAAAGCGAATGTGGTAGCCGACGCGTTGAGTTGGAAGGGCAAAGTGGACAAAAGTCAGGAGCTAGCTAGACTTTGGGCCAAGTCAGCAGAAGTGGTAGCTATCAACCCGGTGGAGGAACTAATAGGCTTACTGGCAAATTTGGTTGTTTCCAATGATTTAGTTGATCGTGTTAAGCTAGCACAAATGGGTGATGAGGAGCTGAATAAAATGTTGGACAAGAATCCTGACATTGTAGCTGATTCAAATAGTGTGATCAGATTTAGAGGAAGGTTGTGTGTACCCAAGGATAATGCACTGAGGCGGAATATCTTGGAGGAGGCTCATCGTTCAAAGTTCATGATACACCCTGGAGTTACTAAAATGTATCAGGATTTAAAGCGAACCTACTGGTGGATTGGGATGAAGAGGGATGTTGTGGATTTTGTCTCTAAGTGTCAGACTTGCCAACAGATCAATGCCCAACATCAACTACCTGGAGGACTATTGCAACCTTTAGAAATACCAACGTGGAAATGGGAGTGTGTCACATGTGATTTTATTTCAAAGCTCCCAAGAACTCAAAGGAAGCATGACTCCATATGGGTAGTTGTGGACCGACTAACTAAGGTAGCTCACTTCATCCCCACGAAATCAATGAGAACGGTGGAATACCTGGTAGGATTATATGTTGACAATATTGTCAAATTGCATGGGATTCCAAAGGAGATAGTCTCCGACCGCGATCCCCTATTCACTTCACATTTCTGTGAAGCTATCCAAGAAGCCATGGGAAATCAAATTAAGTTGAGTACAGCATATCATCCCCAAACTGATGGTCAGAGTGAGAGGACTATTCAAACTTTGGAAGATTTGTTAAGAGCTTGCATTCTTGACTGGGGAGGTGACTGAGAGAAACACTTAGCCTTGGCTGAATTCACCTATAATAACTCTTACCAAGCCAGCATAGGGATGTCACCATTTGAAACCTTATATGGTAGGCCCTGTAGATCTCCATCGTGCTGGCTGGAGTCTACCGAAGCAGTTATAGTCAGGCCAGAGATGGTGAGGGAAGCAACTGAAAAGGTGAAACTCATTCAGCAAAGACTTAAGGCAGCTCAGGATCAACAAAAGAGTTATGCTGATACTCGAAGGAAGGACCTAGAGTTCCAAGATGGGGAGTTTGTGTACCTAAAGACATCTCCTACGAAGGGGGTGATCAGATTTAAAATATGAGTGAAGTTGAAGCCAAGATTCATAGGACTGTTTCCAATCCTGGATCGAGTTGGGAATTGTGCTTATATATTAGCATTGCCACCAAGCCTAGCTGGAGTACACAATGTTTTCCATGTGTCAATGCTAAAGAAGTATGTATACGATGAGGATCATATCATCACAAATTTTAAAGACTTAGAGCTACAATCAAATTTAACCTATGAGGAAAAGCCGATCTGCATCCTGGCAAGAGAAATAAAGATACTCAGGAAAAGGGAAATTCCTTTGGTAAAACTATTGTGGAAAAATCAAGGGTGAGAGGAAGCTACATTGGAGGCTGAACAAAAAATGGCAAGGAAATACCCTAGCCTGTTTGTGGCATAGGAGTTTATATTTGTAGTAGCATGAACTAATCTCGAAGAAATAAATAAAATTAATCATGATTGTTCTGTTGCCTGTTATGATATTTCGGGAACGAAATATTTCCAAGTTGGGGAGATTGTAAAGACCGTGGAAAATTTTTTTATTTTACACCAACGAGGTCCGGGAAGGACCGAACGTGTTATATTCTTTACCCGGTTAATTCTACGCGGTTAATTATTTACCCATTTTATTATTTACCCGGTTATCCGGTTAAGTGAAATATGGGTGTTTTCACATACCCTAGCCGTCATTTTCATTTTTATAAATTTTGAAAGAGGACATTATTTTTCACATACGGGTGTAGGGGCGTCTTCCTCACCTTAGCCGCCTAGTTCTCCTCTTCTCTACCGGTGTTTCTTCCTTGCTTGGGTATCCTTCCTATCTCCTCTTCTTCATTTTTTTGCATTCATATGTCTTTTTAAATGATAATAAGCTTGATAAACATGAGAATTAAAGTCTGAAATCAACAATAACAACTAAAACTAAACTGGAAAACGAAATTTTGCCATGGCTTACGGGTGTGAAGTTGGGCAATGATAGGCGACTGTAAACAAAGATTTCAAGGCAGCGCTCACACCCCGACGACCTCTCTGGCTGCTGGGTCGAAGGGTGGCGTTGCCTTGTCCCTGGGTTCCGATGGGTGGCGGAATTTCAGGGGTTATGGGCGGAGTTGTAGTGTGCGATGCTGTGGGAGATTCTAGACGTCCAAGCCAGATTGCTGGCCAAAGACTCACGCCGTGCATGCTCGCAGCACTTGGCCTTGACGTTGGGTTGTCGTGCAGGGAGAAGGGAAGTGTTCCCGGCGGTGCTGCTGGCCGGACGGAGTACACCTTGCAGTCCCGGCGGTGCTGCTGGCCAGGAGTCCGCGCCTTGGTGCAGAACGGAGTTTGACGTGGGTAGTTGCTGTAAAGCAGAAGTTTTATGCTTCCAATTGGATTGGTAGGGAAGTGAGTGAAGGACGTGGTCTGGTTTTGGGTTGAAGAGGAAGATATTAGGCCTGGTTTGGTGCAGGACGTCGCCTTGGATAACTACCGTAAAACATGGACGTTAGGCTTCATCGTTGCCTGTTTTTATGTTGTTGTTGATGTCTTGTTGGGATGTTTATATGCTTGTTCAATTGGGTTGCTGGGGAATTGAAGAAGGACGTGACCAGTGGTGGTGCCAAGGTCTGGTTTTGGTGCAGAGAAAAATGGTGACGGGAAGAAGAAGAACAAGAAGAAGAAGGGAGGTGGCAATTCTTTAAATACTGATTGACTCGATACCAACTCGTTCTAAAAATAATACGAACTGTAATAAATCTTTTAAAAAATATTTTAATGGGTTATGGGTAAAGTTACTAAACTAACTAATTATTGTATAAAATCGCCACGAGTAATAAAATCGATAAGTAATCGGCGTAATTCAAGCGAATAAATCAAATCGGACGGTTGTAAGTAATTAATAGAATAAAGATTTTACCTTTACCATATTAAATATAATATTAGGTAAATAAAGTGATTATTTTAATAACGAGTTAGTAATGTAGAAAATAGGTTATTAAACTATAGTCGGGTAGCAATCACTAGCGTAGAACCTAAAATAGCATAATAAAAATAAATAAAGTTTGAAACTTTATATAGTTAAATAATTTAAAATAATTGTATTAATATTATTTATGAATTAAAATAATAAAAATTATTTTAACTAATTTGATTGAATAACTTGATTAATTAAATTACTATAAATTATTATAGGGATTAAAAATTATAACCGTGAACTAAATCATCAAGATCGGGGTTAAATAATTATCACCGCAAAGGAAAATTAAATACTTGTTTATTAGTAATAATTATTTTATCAACGGTTGGGTATTAATTATGAGTTAGATAATTAATTTAAAATATAAAGTTGGATTTAAATGATTATATCACGTGAATAATCAATTATCTCACTAGATTTGTTGAAAATTTAATATTAAATATTTTGAATTTTTACATGAATGTTGTCAAATTTTAATAATGATATATATATATATATATATATATATATATATATATATATATATATATTAGACATTTAGTTGCATGCATTTCTACTCGAATAAAATTATCTTTATGTATAATTTTATATTTTCGTTTAGATTAGGATCATTTGTCGCAGCTGCGAGTTCAAAATATCTAAGTCCGTATAATCATTTGAAATGTTGTAGTTTTCCTTGTTGGCAGCCCTGGTCGGCCTGAGCCCAGATTCGACCACCATGCGCTGTAACGAAATCGGTGTGAATGAATTGACTCAGTCTGACACGAGGCCGCACCTTTAAAATTACTATGTGTGTCCGTATAATTATTTGAAATGTTATATTGTCCGTATAATTTTTGGAATGTTACATTTTCCCAAACTGGTATAACTATATGAAATGTTGTATTTTCCCAAATTGGTAGCCTTTGTTGGCACTAATCTCATATTGAGCTAGGAGATGATTTTTAATCTCAGAATGAACTTGGAGACCATGACTAAGCTCAAAATGAATTGGGACACCACCTAATCTCAGAATGAGCTGGGAGACATTTTCTAATCTCAGAATGAGCTGGGCGACAATTTCTAATCTCAGAATGAACTGGGAGACCATGACTAATCTCAAAATGAATTGGAGACCACCTAATCTCAGAATGAGCTGGGAGACAATTTCTAATCTCAGAATGAACTGGGAGACCATGACTAATCTCAAAATGAATTGGGAGACCACCTAATCTCAGAATGAGCTGGGAGACAATTTCTAATCTCAGAATGAGCTGGGAGACCATGACTAATCTCAAAATGAATTTGGAGACCACCTAATCTCAGAATGAGCTGGGAGACGTTTTTTAATCTCAGATTGAGCTGGGAGACGACTTTTACTATTCTCAGAATGACCTGAGAGATCATTACTAAAAGACTTGTGAAACTATAATAAAAAACGGGTGAAATGATAATAGGTATTTTATTGAATTGGTTTATTTAATTATGCGGCTTAGTTGTTTTATCACTAACACGGAATTGCCTCCGCATGTAAGTAGCTTTGGACTAAAGAATAGATGTGTGGTTGGTGGTTCTTTAACCAACCTAGGTATGGTGAATCGATAATAAAGTTGGACTTCCTTATTATTCTCTTGTGTTATAAATGTGGCTATGGGAAACGGTCCGAGACTGTGGGACGGTTATTTTATATTTTAGAGAACATGATTTATTTTTGTGATTCATATTATATATTGTGAGACATATTTGCTATATTTCAATTCATGTTCTGGAATGTTACATCTACATTACCTATATTTTTTAGTAACATCCGGTCCGATTTGGGCGGGTTGTTACAGGTGGTATCAGAGCAACCTGGTTACGTGTTAGATGGTGGGCTAGACTAGGGATGTTGGCTAGGCTGCCGGTCACGGGCCATAAAGGTCGTGGACTAGGGCTAACAACGGGCTGGACTAGGGACGTTGGCTAGGCTGCCAGGCATGGGCCAGAAAGGTCATGGGCTGGGCCTAGGGGTGGGCATCGGTCGGACAGGCATCGGACAAGTTATTGTCCGTGTCTGTCCGAAATTTCGTTGGACAAAATTTGTCCGACCGAATTATTGTCCGACTTGTCCGTCGGACCCGAACAGTGTCCGCGGACTGTCTGAAATAAAAAAACTTGCACTGTTTCTTCGCCGCCGCCCTGCGCGCCGTCGCCTCTACTGCCTTGCACGCCGTCGCCTCTCGCCGCCCTGCGCGTCGCCGCCGCCGCCCTCATTGCTGCCTCCGCCGGTGTCTGGGCGCAGCGAAACCCCTCTGCCGCCCTGCTCGTCGCCTCTGCCGCCCCTCTCGTCGCCTCAGCCACCCTGCTCGTCGCCTCCGCCACCCTGTGCGCCGTCGCCGCAGCCCTGCTCGTAGCCCCGCTGCCTCCGCCGGTCTCTCGCGCGCAGCGAAACCCCTCCGCCGCGCCTGCCTCCGCCCACCGCCAGCGCCTGCCCTCCCTCCGCCAGCGCCTGCCACCGGCGTCGCGGTGACTCGTCGGTGGCTGGTGGTGGTCGAGATGTCACGGCGACAGTACGGCTGGGCGGGATGGCGGCGGCGGCGACGATGCTAGGGTTTGGGGGGTTTTGGGGGAGAAGTTGATCGGTGGGAAACCTCGTAAACAAGACTTGACTCGATACCGGCACGAGTCAACAATAAGACCTAACTCAGAATAAAATCTTCAAAAAATCCAAAAAATCAGGAAAAATCCCATAAAATAGAATAAAGACCACAACATCTAAATGATGTATAACTAATAATTCTACCCTATAACGCGTCTTAATGTATTATTTGGCCTAAAATAATTCTATTCGACTCAAAAATGACTAATCTCAAAATGAATTTGGAGACCACCTAATCTCAGAATGAGCTGGGAGACGTTTTTAATCTCAGATTGAGCTGGGAGACGACTTTTACTATTCTCAGAATGACCTGAGAGATCATTACTAAAAGACTTGTGAAACTATAATAAAAAACGGGTGAAATGATAATAGGTATTTTATTGAATTGGTTTATTTAATTATGCGGCTTAGTTGTTTTATCACTAACACGGAATTGCCTCCGCATGTAAGTAGCTTTGGACTAAAGAATAGATGTGTGGTTGGTGGTTCTTTAACCAACCTAGGTATGGTGAATCGATAATAAAGTTGGACTTCCTTATTATTCTCTTGTGTTATAAATGTGGCTATGGGAAACGGTCCGAGACTGTGGGACGGTTATTTTATATTTTAGAGAACATGATTTATTTTTGTGATTCATATTATATATTGTGAGACATATTTGCTATATTTCAATTCATGTTCTGGAATGTTACATCTACATTACCTATATTTTTTAGTAACATCCGGTCCGATTTGGGCGGGTTGTTACAGGTGGTATCAGAGCAACCTGGTTACGTGTTAGATGGTGGGCTAGACTAGGGATGTTGGCTAGGCTGCCGGTCACGGGCCATAAAGGTCGTGGACTAGGGCTAACAATGGGCTGGACTAGGGACGTTGGCTAGGCTGCCAGGCATGGGCCAGAAAGGTCATGGGCTGGGCCTAGGGGTGGGCATCGGTCGGACAGGCATCGGACAAGTTATTGTCCGTGTCTGTCCGAAATTTCGTTGGACAAAATTTGTCCGACCGAATTATTGTCCGACTTGTCCGTCGGACCCGAACAGTGTCCGCGGACTGTCTGAAATCAAAAAACTTGCACTGTTTCTTCGCCGCCGCCCTGTGCGCGGTCGCCTCTACTGCCTTGCACGCCGTCGCCTCTGCCGCCCTGCGCGTCGCCGCCGCCGCCCTCATTGCTGCCTCCGCCGGTGTCTGGGCGCAGCGAAACCCCTCTGCCGCCCTGCTCGTCGCCTCTGCCGCCCCTCTCATCGCCTCAGCCACCCTGCTCGTCGCCTCCGCCACCCTGTGCGCCGTCGCCGCAGCCCTGCTCGTAGCCCCGCCGCTCCGCCGGTCTCTGCGCGCAGCGAAACCCCTCCGCCGCGCCTGCCTCCGCCCACCGCCAGCGCCTGCCCTCCTCCGCCAGCGCCTGCCACCGGCGTCGCGGTGACTCGTCGGTGGCTGGTGGTGGTCGAGATGTCACGGCGACAGTACGGCTGGGCGGGATGGCGGCGGCGGCGACGATGCTAGGGTTTGGGGGGTTTTGGGGGAGAAGTTGATCGGTGGGAAACTCGTAAATAAGACTTGACTCGATACCGGCACGAGTCAACAATAAGACCTAACTCAGAATAAAATCTTCAAAAAATCCAAAAAATCAGGAAAAATCCCATAAAATAAAATAAAGACCACAACATCTAAATGATGTATAACTAATAATTCTACCCTATAACGCGTCTTAATGTATTATTTGGCCTAAAATAATTCTATTCGACTCAAAAATAACGGTCAAATCGATCGGTTCGGACTATAAATCCCTAACTTAGGACACGGGTTTTATAGAGGGAATTGAAAGTTATGAAACTATTTATTTATGGACGAATATTGAAGAGAAATGTCTTAATTTCAAAATGAAGAAGACAAAAAACATGAATAATTAATTTTTTTGTATTTTTTCATGTAGGTGAGTTATATTGAATGAAGAATTAACTATTAAAATATTTTATCTTTGAAGTATATGTAATATTAGAGTATATTTTGATGTCAATGATTATTTTAAAGTTTTTATACATTGACTATTTTTTGTTTGACTTTAAAAATTGAGAACATGCTAATTAAATTATAAGTGGTTTGATATAATTATTAATATGAAGGTATAGCTCTAAATTCTTAAATGTAAGAATGACTTTTATCTTTTTTCTATGTATGTCATTTTTTGTTATTTTAGATATTAAATATCAAATTTTATGTATAAACTTAATAAATTTTACTGTATATTATATTTTAAAATTTTCATAAATTATAATATTAGCTTTACAAATATTGAAGATATTATATTATTGATATAAAATATCGGACACTCGGTCGGTCGTTCGGTCGGACAAAGAAATGTCCATGTTTGGTTTGTTTTAATTCGGTCGGATTCGGTCGGTCAAATTCGGTCGGACATACTTCGGACTTCGGTCGGACGGACAAATTCGGACGTCCACGCCCACCCCTAGCTGGGCCTAGCAACGGGCCAAGTATAGGCATATCGGGGACGAAATTTCCTAAGGGTGGGTGATTGTGAAATCCTCAACTTAGTCCCACATCTAATACCTACTGGGAGAAGATCATGTTTATAAGTGGAATGGACTAAAGATCTTTAACTTGGGTTATCCATTTTAAAAATGACTTAGGCCCATTATGTTGTACTTTGGGCCGGGTCATTATATATATATATATGGTTTTCCTTCTTCATGGAATATCAGATTTCACTTTCCAATTTCCACTAGTTATTTTTCAGACTAGCAACACTCGTTACTGACATTTTTCTTATTATATGTGTAGGTCTTGTGTTCCTATGTGTTGAGTCGACTTTGGTGGAAGGACAGATAGATTTTACACACACTTGAGCTCTTCCTATGTGTTGAGTCGACTTTGGTGGAAGGACAGATAGATTTTACACACACTTGAGCTCGCTACACCGTTGTTTTATATCATTCTTTTGTTTGTATTGATGTGTTTTGTGTATATTTAGTAATATATTCCATTCTCGAGATGCTAAGAGGGTTGTTTCAATTTGTTTATCATTTGAGTCTTGCAGATTTATCGATGAGTTGACTCTATCATAACAAATCTGATCCAATTCTTAAGTGAACTAGAATCTGGGTGTTACAGATTGAACTTCAAAATCTATATCTTTTTATTCAATGTAGATACTAGTGTAGATAATGTGTTGAGGGCATCAATTTGAAGAACTACTAGTGTAGACTTCCTCACCGCTTTGTCATACACCATTTGATGATGGTTAGAAGCTAACTTCTCCTTTAACTCATAAGCTTCTTTATAGGTTTTGGTCATGATTGATCTTCCCGCAGCGACATCCACTATTGACTTGGTTTGACTGATCAACCAATTGTAGAATGTCTGTATTTGTACCAAAGGCTGAATACCATGGTAAGGATACTTCCTTAATAATTCCTTGAATCTTTCCCAAGTGTAATAAAAATATTCATTGCCTATTTGAACAAAAATGTGATCTCAGTCCTAAATTGTACAATCCTTGAGTGTGGAAAGTACTTAAAGATGAACTCTTGTCATTTCCTCCCAAGTAGTGACTAAATTTTGTGTTAGAGAATTAAACCATAACCTGGCTGTTCCATTCAAAGAAGAAGGGAACAACCTCAGCATGGTTGCATCTTCACAGACTTGTTATTGTTTATATGAATTAAAATGGCACCAACATTTAGGAAATGCATGTGAGGATCCTCACTAGGCAATCCATTAAATTGTTCAATTGATTGCAATATTTGAAAAATCACAAATTTTAGCTCAAAATTATTTGCCAAAATCTGCAGTCTCACAATGCTGAGGTTGAAGACCTCCAGCTGTGGTAGAGCAAGTTTTGTTTATGATTTGTTGTTATCCTCAAGATGATTTTGAGGTATTTATCTTACTTGATTACCTATATTCTGATTAATAATAGCTTGTTAAGTAAGATTCTGTTCATTATATTTTGGTTACCAAAATTTTGCTCACCAATGTTCTGGTTTCTGAATTTCTAGTGATTGAAATTTTGAGCCATGACTTGCCTCCTTTCTTATCTGATTATTTGACAAGGTCTTTCTATCTCGGGGTCAAAAGGCAATAGATCTCTTGTTTTCTATCTTTGCATATACTACACGTAATTAAATCAAAATAGTACAATGAGTATACTAAAATATTAACAATAATGATAAAGAAAATAAACAATTCACCGACAACGGCTCCAAAGACTTGTTATGCTATTTCAATGCATTGCACAAGTGCACACGTCAACCAAGTAATAAAGTGGTGAGTAAGATATTGTTCCCACGGGGAATTGTTGCTTTAACATAAAGTGCAGTGTAATATTTAATCTATTTTCTATATTAAAAGTGAATAAGTATAAAAAAGTATCATAGAACTAAATGGTAATAACACTGTTCTAACTGAAACACAAATTCAATGCAAATGCTTGCAACTAAAAACAGTAATGATGGTATGCTAAGCTAACTACTCTATGATCAAAGTGCTAAATTTCTTTCTAATGAATACGAGACCGGGATGGTTAACATCACTTAGTTTACTTTGTAAGGTAAAATTGTTAGTTCTATCCAATTGCTTATGATATGTGTTAATATCTGAGGAAACAATAGTATTTGTAATGGTCACAACTTATTACAATCTACCACCTTTGCCTCACTCCACATGTCTGTGCAAACAAAAGAAGATTGGTGTATCAAACTATAACTCCCTTATATCTATGAAATCAATATTTTTGTCGACACAAGACTCATAGACAATTTCAATCAATGCCATGACTAAATTCCCTTTGTCTATGCAAATTCAAATCTCCTGATCTTTCAAAGGTTAACTATGCCTTTGAAGCATTGAGAATAGAGGTGAAATAATCAACACAAAATCACACACAAGGAGATAGAAATAACACTTTATATTATATTTTTACTGAAATCCATTGTCATCCCAGATCTATACAAAATTACCCTATGAAAGATTTAAGAAATATCATTATTTTCATCAAGAAGAACATAATAAGCAAGAGAAGAAGAAAGAAGTTATGCAAATCTGGTTGTTAAGGCCTTTGCTTGAATATTCTCTCAAGCTTTGTTCTCTATATTCCAGCTTGATCAATCTGATCTCTTCTACTCAAAACTCCAAGACTTATTATCCACTCTACACTCTCAAAAAGTGAAGGTGTGGAAGGACTTAGATATGAAAGTAGAGGAAAATGGCTTCTTCTGAAGTTTCTAATCCCCTTTCTTCATGAGTAGTTGGTTGAATATAGAGAGAGCAATGTGGAGGTAGGTGGTTTAAAGGCAACTTTCATGAAACTTCCTACTCCCCAATTGCTACCAAAAGATCACTTATTATTTACCCACATGAGAGGTGCAATTCTTTCATGGGTGGCATGGTGCTTATTCTCAATATTTTCCTTTGGAGTGTAGTGGAGTTGGTGAGATTTATTACTTAGAATATCATCAATGGATCATATAGAAGTGTTGCAAATGGGCATTTGTTGGAATCAGGTCTATTCTTAAAACAACATGAACTTCAACAAGTGTGCCCAAGATATTCGTCCGATGGCTATAAATGGTGGGTGTGGTGTGATTAGGTAGAACTATCCACCAACCAGGTCATGCAAAGATTTGCAGGCTGACATTTTGCAAGAATTTCTCCTCTTGGCAGATTCTACATGTAGTTCATCTTAGGATTAGAGGATGTAGTCATTGTCTTCCATCTTCCTTGTAGTTTCCTCTTGGGGATTAAGGCATGTGAAGTAGAACCACCCACTCATACACATGAAGGGATAATAAGGAAGGCATGTGAAGTAGAACCACCCACGCATGTGTAGTTTCCTCGTTTGAGTATATCAAGATGTCCCACATATCATAGACTTAACTTGTCAGACTTGCTAAATCTCATCACTCCTATGATGGGTGAAATCTTAAGGAAAATATGTTCTCCAACTTCAAACTCTACTGCTCTTCTATTCAAGTTTGCATATGATTTCTATCTATCTTGAGCATCTTTCATTCTTTTCTTGTTTGACTCAACTTGCTTGGTTGTATCTTGTAATGACCCGCCCGAACCGGACCGGGTGTCACTTAAAAATATAGGTAATGTAGATGTAACATTCCAGAACATGAATTGAAATACAGCAAATATGTCTCGCACCATATAATATGATTCATAACAATAAATCATGTTCTCTAAAATATAAAATAAACGTCCCATAGTCTCGGACCGTTTCCCATAGCCACATTTATAACAAAAGAGAATAATAAGGAAGTCCAAATTTTTATTACCAATTCACCATACCTAGGTTGGTAAAAGAACAACCAACCACACTTCCATTCTTCAGTCCAAAGCTGCTCACCTGCGGAGGAATTCTGCGTTAGTGATAAAACCACTAAGCCGCATAATTAAATAAAACAAGTCAATAAAATCCCTATTATCATTTCACCCATTTTTTTATTATAGTTTCACAAGTCTTTTAGTAATTATCTCTCAGGTCATTTTGAGATTAGTAATTTGTCTCTCAGGTCATTCTGAGATTAGTAAAAGTCGTTGTAAAAACCATGATTTTTATTACAAGACTCGAACCTAAATATTATGAAATAAATATAGATGAACCAATATGGTTGGTTATCAAGTCAACCGGTCATGGTTCGACTTAAGGTCACCTAGAAAATACCTATTCATGAATGGATGATGGGGTGTGAGAATTTAATAAAAGGGTCGTTGAACCTAGGAAATACCAATGGATGATAGGGTATGAGAATTTAAGGGAGGGAATGGTTGAAGTGTATATATATGCAGGAGGAGGGAGTATTTCATCCCTCATCTCCGTCCCAGGCGACCTCCCCACTACTGTGTGAGTATTTCATCCCTCATCTTATTTGTTTCCATTAGGATTCTTGCATGCAAGGTTTGTTGAAGACGCCATGCCAACTTGCTAGATCTCCAGCGTCTTATGCATGGGGTTCTTGTCGATTGCTTAATTGTTTTGTAAATGGACACGTTAATAATTAATTATCATTAGAATTGCTGAAAATTTAATAAGGAATGAAGACTAACATGAACTAATTACATCATTTAAAATTGATAGTATATTAGTCATGTAAGTTGCATGTAGGTTCATGCAAAATAAAATTATACTAATGTATAATTTTATGCCCTCATTCAGATTAGGGTTCACGGGTCACAGTCAGACGAAATCACAAGTCAGGTACGTATAATAGGTAAACATCGTACTTTCCTTGTTGGTAGCCTAGGTCGGCCTGAGCCCAGATTCGACCACCATGCACCGAGTGCAACTGGAGTCAAAGAATTGACTCAGTCCGACACGGGTCGTATTATGTGCGTAAATTGTGTAATGCATCGACATTATTTTGGAGTAGTGATAGCCACCCCATAAAAAGGCTACGGCCGGGGTGAGCGAGGCACAACGATTCCTCCATCGCACTGGAGTGCAGTGATTGCCTCCCCATAAAAAGGCTACGGCCGGGGTGTGTGAGGCACTGGCACTAGAATTGGTAGTGAGAGCTTCCCCACAAACGGGGCATAGCAATCACCTGAGTGCAGTGATAGCCTCCCATAAAAAGGCTACGGCCGGGGTTGTGAGGCACTGGCACTAGAATTGGCAGTGAGAGCTTCCCCACAAATGGGGCGTAGCATTCACCTGAGTGCAGTGATAGCCTCCCCATAAAAAGGCTACGGCCGGGGTGTGCGAGGCACTGGCACTGGAGACGTTAGTGGTAGCCTCCCAACAAAAGGGCTACGGCCTGGGTGTGCAGATCACAGCGGATACCTCCTCCGCATTGTTTTGGAGTATAGCAGAATCGCTCCACCGCATATTAAAATAAACATAAGGAAATAGTGGAATGTACTTGATTTGTTTTATCTATTATACTACTTAGTATTGTAATCACTAACGCGGAATTGCCTCCGCAGGTGTGCAGATACGAAAGTAGGTGATTGACAACCAAGGCATGGAGCAAAAATAAATATGAGGACTCCTTTTATTATTTATTTGAGAAATAAGTGTGGCTACTGGGAAACGGTCTAAGACTGTTGGATCTTTACATATGTTTTTGTTAAAAAAATGTGTTAGACATATTTGCTTAATTGTGAGTAACACCTGGCCAGCTAGGCCCACAATGTTGTGACAAATGGCCGGGTCGTTACAGTCGTCTCCCAGTTCATTCTGAGATTAGAAAACGTCTCCCAGCTCATTCTGAGATTAGGTGGTCTCCTAATTCATTTTGAGATTAGTCATGGTCTCCCAGTTCATTATGAGATTAGAAATCGTATCCCAGCTTATTCTGAGATTAGGTGGTCTACCAATTCATTTTGAGATTAGTCATGGTCTCCTAGTTCATTCTGAAATTAGAAATTGTCTCCCAGCTTATTCTAAGATTCGGTGGTCTCCCAATTCATTTTGATATTACTCATGGTCTCCCAGTTCATTCTGCGATTAAAAATAGTCTCCCGGCTCATTCTGAGATTAGGTGATCTCCCACTTCATTTTGAGATTAGTCATGGTCTCCTAGTACATTCTGAGATTTGAAATTCTCTCCCAGCTCATTCTGAGATTAGGTGGTCTCCAAATTCATTTTGAGATTAGTCATGGTCTCCTAGTTCATTCTGAGATTAGAAATGGTCTCCCAGCTCATTCTGAGATTAGGTGGTCTCCCAATTCATTTTGATATTAGTCATGGTCTCCCAGTTCATTCTGAGATTAAAAATCATCTCCCAGGACATTCTGAGATCAGTGCCGACAAAGGCTTCCAATTTGGGAAAGTACAACATTTCATATAGTTATACCAGTTTGGAAAAATATAACATTTCAAATAATTATACGGACAATACAACATTCTAAATAATTATACGGACAATATAACATTTCAAATAATTATAGAGACATACATATTAATTTTAAAGGTGTGGCCCCGTGTCGGACTGCTTGACCCTGATTGCGTTACAGCTCATGGTGGTCAAATCTGGGCTTAGGCCGACCAGGGCTGCCAACAAGGGAAAGTACAACATTTCAAATGATTATGCGGACATAGATATTTCGAACTCACAGGTACGACCAATGATCCTAATTTGAACAAGAACATAAAATTATACATAAGTATAATTTTATTCGAGTAGGAATCCATGCAACTGAATATCTAATATATATATATATATATATATATATATATATCATTTTCAAAAATATTAAATATTAAATTATCAACAAATTGAGTGATATAATTAATTATACCTGTGACATAATCATGTAAATCCTACTTCATATTTTAAATTAATTATCTAAATCATAATTAATACCTAGCAATTGATAAAATAATGATTACTAATAAGCAAGTATTTAATTTTCCTTTGCGATGATAATTACTTAACCCCGATCTTGATTATTTAGTTTATGGTTATAATTTTTAATCGCTACTATTATTTATAGCAATTTAATTAATTAAGTTGTTCGATTAAATTATTTAAAATAATTTGTATTATTGAAAATGTTATTAATACAATTATTTTAAATTATTCGACTCAATAAAGTTTCAAACTTTATTTATTTTCATTATTCTCTTTAGGTTTGACGCTAGTGATTACTACCCGATTATAGTTTAATAACCCATTTTCTACATTACTTACTTGTTATTAAAATAATCACTTTATTTACTTAATATCAAATTTAATACGGTAAAGGTAAAATCTTTATTTTATTAATTACTTATTACCGTCCGATTTAATTTAATCGCTTGTTATGCCGATTAATTATCAACCTTTTATCATTACCGTATTTTGTTTTATTACCCGTGGCGATTTTGTACAATAATTAATTAATTTAGTAACTTTAACCTATTTTTAACTCGAGTTGATATCGAGTCGGGTGTTATTTATGAGTTGGTATTATTATTTAACTCGAGCTGTGTCGAGTCAAGCATTATTTACAAGTTTGCCACCCAAGGTAATTTTTTTCTTCTACTTCTTTCCCGGCGCCATCGCCTGTTCCCGACAGCAGCCACCCCCAGCTGCCGCCGGCGATCGACTCCGGCCGCTACCAATCGTCGCCAACCAGCCTTGCCATGCCATTGCGTTGTCGCCCCGGCCAACTCCGGCCGTCTTCCAGACGTGGCGACGCCCGCATCGCCTGCCTACCAGAGTGCTCGCATCGGCTATTCCACCGCTGTCGAGCGTCGCCACCTCAATTGGGTGGTTGCCTCGTTACCCTCGACCACCAATCGACTTTCCCCAGCCAGATTGGAACCCGTCGCCACCCAGTCGCCTCTGTTTTTGCTGCCGTCCTTTGTTTTTGGCCATTTACCACCCTAGGCCCACATCCACACACGTGAGATCGACCCTACACTGATTGACGAAGAGAGTAGGATCATCTTCAAAAGTCGGAACGACCGTCGCCCTCGATTCCCGGCGAAACCTCGCCTATGCTTACCTATCTCGCCGAAACAGGGGACTCGTCGGCCAAGTTAAACTTTAATTTCTATTTTGTTTTCTTCTTGTTGATTTTAAACTTTAATCCTCACGATTATAAAGCTTATTATCAAATTAAAATATGTATGCAAGAAAATTAAGAAGAGGGAGATAGAAGGAATACCTAATCAAGGAAGAAGAGACGCCGGCAAAGAAGAGGAGAAAAAAGCGAATGAAGGCTAGGGAGGAGGACGTCCTTCATAAAATAAAATGAAATGATGGCTAGAGTATGTGAAAACACCCGTATTTCATGTTACCGAGTAACTGGGTTAATAAGAAAATATAATAATTAATCAGGTAGGATTTACCGGGTATTGGATATACACGTTCGGTCCTTCCTAAACCGCGTTCGCGTTTTTTTTTCCACGGTCTTTACAATCTCCCCAACTTGGAAATATTTCGACCATGAAATATCACAACGGGCAATAGAACAATCATGATTAATTTTATTTATTTCTTCGGGATCAGTTTATGCTACTACAAATATAAACTCCTATGCCACAAACAGGCTAGGGTATTTCCTTGCCATTTCTTGTTCAGTCTCCCATATAGCTTCCTCTGAGCCTTGAATTTTCCACAATACATTTACCAAAGGAATTTCCTTGTTCCTGAGTGTCTTTATTTCTCTTGCCATGATGCGGATCGGCTTTTCCTTGTAGGTTAAATTTGATTGTAGCTCTAAGTCTTCAAAATTTGTGATGATATGATCCTCATCCCGTACATACTTCTTTAGCAATGACACATGGAAAACATTGTCTACTCCAGCTAGGCTTGGTGGCAATGCTAATCTATATGCACAATTCCCTACTCGATCCAGGATTGGAAATGGTCCTATGAATCTTGGCTTTAACTTCCCTGATATTTTAAATCAGATCACCCCCTTCGTAGGAAATGTCTTTAGGTACACAAACTCCCCAACTTGGAACTCTAGGTCCTTCCTTCGAGTATCAGCATAACTCTTTTGTTGATCCTGAGCTGCCTTAAGTCTTTGCTGAATGAGTTTCACCTTTTCAGTTGCTTCCCTCATCATCTCTGGCCCGACTATAACTGGTTCGGTAGACTCCAGCCAGCACGATGGAGATCTACAGGGCCTACCATATAAGGCTTCAAATGGTGTAATCCCTATACTGGCTTGGTAAGAGATATTGTATGTAACACCCCAAATTCGGTTCACGCTCGTGAACCGAACCGGCATGTTACAGGCCCCGGTTAGGTCGGCTAACGCGAACCTAACTCGTGCGGATCCAATCTCGGCGTCTTAAGATGAAGATACGATCTGTCATGAATGAATGCATGCACAAAATCCTAACATGGCACTACATGAATGACATACAAATTAAATTTCACACCATCACAATTACGAGCAAAATCGATGAAAATTCTGAAGTAAAACTAACA
>JAURVB010014489.1:0-12934 GCA_033002965.1 Piper betle | reverse complement strand
CTTATAAAATGAAAGAAGGCCTAGGGTTTATGAAAACACACTTCGTTGCCGGGTAAATGGGTAAGTGATACGGTTCACTTTACTAGTTTAAACGGTTAAATGGTATAGTTTACTTAACCCGTTAAAATACTTAACCGGTTAACTAATACTTTCCACTTGACCGGGTAATTGATAATTAACCGGGCAGCGGGTAAATAATTTAAATAAATTCATGGATACCAACGTTCGATCACACCGCGTCGAATATATATATATATATATATATATATATATACTATATATATGTATTTTTTTTCCAGGTCTTTACACGGTCAAGTGGAAAGTATTAGTTAACCGGTTAAGTATTTTTACCCGGTTAAGTAAACCATACCATTTAACCGTTTAAACTAGTAAAGTGAACCGTATCACTTACCCATTTACCCGGCAACGAAGTGTGTTTTCATAAACCCTAGGCCTTCTTTCATTTTATAAGGAGAAGGAGGGGGCGTCATGCACATAAGCTCCTTGGACAAACGCCGGCTTCCCCATTGTTTTGGTAAGTTTCTTCCTCTCTTCTTCTTAGTTTGCATGCATACATATGATCAAAGATTATAATACAAGATAATCATGGAAACTAAGACCTGAAATCAACAAGAAAAAGGGAGGATGTAACTGGATTAGAACCAGGAATTCACCCACGAACATAAGTTGCTGCCGTGCAGCAATTCTTGTGTGTTTGTGATTAATTACAGCAACAAGTCATAATCTTTTGCTAATCAGTTGCTGCATCAACGTCCTTACTCATGTTGTAGTAATTAAAGGTGAGATTTCATAGAATTTACAGCCAAGAATGGTAGCACGTCCTGCTGAAATTGCCAAGGATGGTAGCACGTCCTGCTGAATTGCAGCAACAGCACCATGGCGTTTGTGTCACGACCAGTTGCATATACCACGCTGTAGGGTAGTGTTTCTCTTCTTCTGGGCGTTGGGTTGTTGTGCGGGAAGAAGGGGACGCGTGGGGCGGTGCTGCTGGCCACGTCTGAGTCGCCATAGCAGCAGGTCGAGGTCGCCATGGCTGCTGGTTCGTCGCTGTGGTGGTGCAGTCGCCCTTTGATTGTTGCTGCTAATTTGGTTGCTAGGAAAGGGAGACAATGGGTGAAGGATAGGATCTAGATTTTGGTCGAAAGAGAAGAGCTTGGTGCTGGTTTTGGGTGAAGAGAAGAATGGTGACGGGAAGAAGAAGAAGAAGAAGAAGAAGAATGGCAGTTTTGTAATTTCGGGTTGACTCGATATGGGTTGAGTTAAAAATCATAATAATAATACCAACTCGTGTTAAAATCATTGAAATAATTAATTTAAAGGAATATGAGTTAAGTGGTCAAAATAATAAATTTATAAATTATTACATGAAATTAATAAATTTCGATCACGATAAACGGTAATTAATTAATCAGCTGATTAAAAGCAATTAACTTAAATTGAAGGGTTATGAGGAATATTTAATAGAGACTTCACCTTTATCATATAAAAGTTATATTTGATAAATAAAACGATTATTCTTATAATAAATTCGTAAAGTAAAATAATGGATCAATAAAAGATAATCGCGTAGAAATTACGCGATAGCATAATTAATTAAATAAAGAAGTGTTGAACCTTATCGAATTAAATAAATTAATTAATGTGGCATATATTAAATATTTAGTTGCATGCATTTTCGACGCGAGTAAAATTATACTAATGTATAATTTTATGCCCCGTTCATATTAGGGTTAGCGGATTACAGTCGGACGAACCCGCAAGTCAGGTACGTATAATAGGTAGAACATCGTATTTTCCTTGTTGGTAGCCTAGGTCGGCCTGAGCCCAGATTCGACCACCATGCACGAAGTGCAACCGGGGTTAAAGAATTGACTCAGTCCGACACTGGGTCGTGTTATGTGTGTGAATCTTGTAATGCATCGATATTGTTTTGGAGTAGTGATAGCCGCCCCATAAAAAGGCTACGGCCGGGGTGAGTGAGGCACAGCGATTCCTCCATCGCACTAGAGTGCAGTGATTGCCGCCCCATAAAAAGGCTACGGCCGGGGTGTGTGAGGCACTGGCACTGAGTGCAGTGATAGCCGCCCCATAAAAAGGCTACGGCCGGGGTGTGTGAGGCACTGGCACTAGAGTTGGCAGTGAGAGCTTCCCCACAAACGGGGCATAGCGATCACCTGAGTGCAGTGATAGCCGCCCCACAAAAAGGCTACGGCCGGGGTGTGCAAGGCATTGGCACTGGAGTGCAGTGATAGCCTCCCCATAAAAAGGCTACGGCCGGGGTGTGCGAGGCACTGGCACTAGAATTGGTAGTGAGAGCTTCCCCACAAACGGGGCATAGCAATCACCCGAGTGCAGTGATAGCTACCCCACAAAAAGGCTACGGCCGGGGTGTGCGAGGCACTGGCACTGGAGACGGTAGTGGTAGCCTCCCCATAAAAAGGCTACGGCCGGGGTGTGCGGATCACAGCGGACACCTCCTCCGCATTGTTTTGGAGTATAGCGGAATCGCTCCACCGCATATTAAAATAAATATATGAAAATGGTGGAATGTACTTGTTTGTTTTATCTATTATACTACTTAGTGTTGTAATCACTAACGCGGAATTGCCTCCGCAGGTGTGCAGATCCGAGATTAGATGATTGACAACTAGAGCATGGAGCAAAGTAATATGAGGACTCCTTTTTGTTATTTAATTGAGGAATAAGTGTGGCTGCTGGGAAACGGTCCAAGACTGTGGGATTTTATTATAAGTTATGATTTCTAATAATGTTTGACATAATTGCTTTAATTTTGAGTAACACCTAGCCAGTTAGGCCCACAATATTATCATGAAAAATGGCGGGTCGTTACAACTGGTTCCATGTTAGATGGTGGGCTCGGATTAGAAACGTTGGCTAAGCTGCCGGATCACTGGCCGAAAGGTCGTAGGATGGGGCTAGCAACGAGCCAAGAATAGGCATTTGGGACGAAATTTCCTAATGTGGGTGGATTGCGAGATCCCTCAACTGAGTCCCACATCTAATACCTACTGGGAGAAGGTCCGTTTCATAAGTGAGAATGGACTAGAGATCTTTAACTTCCGAGGTACCAATTTTAAAGAAATGACTTAGCCCATTACGTTGCACTTGGGCTGGGTCGTTACACTAGCACACCCTGGCACGTAGCCCTTTGGAGAGAGGTTACTCACCTCAAGTTCAGTGTCTCACACACCCTGGCCGTAGCCTTTTCGTGGGTAGGAATCACCGCACTCAGTGAATGCTATGCCCTTGGCTGTGGGCTCAAATCCAACTCTAGTGCCAGTGCTACACACCCCGGCCGTAGCCTTTTTATGGGGCGCCTATAACCCATCTCCAATGCCAGTGCCTTGCACACCCCGGCCGTAGCCTTTTTATGGGGAGGCTATCACTGCACTCAGGTGATTGCTATGCCCCGTTTGTGGGGAAGCTCTCACTGCCAACTCTAGTGCCAGTGCCTCACACACCCCGGCCGTAGCCTTTTTATGGGGCGGCTATCACTGCACTCCAGTGCCAGTGCCTTGCACACCCCGGCCGTAGCCTTTTTATGGGAGGCTATCACTGCACTCAGGTGATTGCTATGCCCCGTTTGTGGGGAAGCTCTCACTGCCAACTCTAGTGCCAGTGCCTCACACACCCCGGCCGTAGCCTTTTTATGGGGCGGCTATCACTGCACTCTAGTGCCAGTGCCTTGCACACCCCGGCCGTAGCCTTTTTATGGGGAGGCTATCACTGCACTCCAGTGCGATGGAGGAATCGTTGTGCCTCACTCACCCCGGCCGTAGCCTTTTTATGGGGCGGCTATCACTACTCCAAAACAATGTCGATGCATTACACAATTTACGCACATAATACGACCCAGTGTCGGACTGAGTCAATTCTTTGACCCCGGTTGCACTCGGTGCATGGTGGTCGAATCTGGGCTCAGGCCGACCTAGGCTACCAACAAGGAAAATACGATGTTCTACCTATTATACGTACCTGACTTGTGATTTCGTCTGACTATGATCCGTTAACCCTAATCTGAATAAGGGCATAAAATTATACATTAGTATAATTTTATTTTGCATGAACCTACATGCAACTACATGACTAATATACTATCAATTTTAAATGATGTAATTAGTTCATGTTAGTCTTTATTTCTTATTAAATTTTCAGTAATTCTAATGATAATTAATTATTAATTATCCCCATCCAAATCCCCATTATCTAATTGATAATTCAATTATTAACATATCCCATACTTTAGTCTTTTGTATTTACCTTATATTCTAACTCAACCGCATCGAGTTCTCCTATATTGACCTGGTTGCCATCCCACTTTAACAATTCATTTAACGACCCCAAAGCTCCCAGCTTTATTGTAATCAACCAGCAAAAGCCGGTATTTTCACCATGCATGGCGACCAACCAGTAATGTGGCGGCCTCCATTTGCTGCTATGGCGTCACCAAATTGGCCACCACATGGCAACCCTCAACCAGTCCTTGGTGACCCCATCCTGGCCACCCAAACAGCAACCCCGACCAGACCCATGGCGACTATTCTAGTCAGCCACATAAACAGCACCCGACCAGCCCGTCTTCTTTTCCTTCCACCCAATCTCAGACCCCATCTTCTATCTACCCCACTAATCTGATTGGAAAAACACCAAAGATCCAACCTTTATCCGCTGCTGTCTCATGGAACTCGGACTACACCCTACATGGGGACCTTAATTTCACCATTCATGGTGGCCGACCAGCAGCCATGGCGACCATGTCCTGCCCCATCAAGGTGACGACCAGCACCACCCCAAGTGACGACCAGTCTGCCCTTTCCATGGCGGATCCACGTCTGGCCAGCAACACTACCCAATCAACACCAACCTAGTCTCCTACACTTCCTGATTTACATCTCTCCCAGCCGAGTCTGATTCGGCCACCCAAGGCGACTCTGTCCGGCCAGCTGAACCGCTGGGAACACTCCTACTTCCAGCTCGTCAACCCTACTTCCCGTTGCTAGCCCCAGCCCATGACCTTGGCCGTGACCGGCAGCCTAGCCAACGTTTCTAATCCAGCTCCACTCATCTAACATGGAACCAGGTCGGCTCTGATACCATTGGTAACGACCCAGCCCAAATTGCACGTAATGCGTCTAAGTCATTTCTCTAAAGTGGGTACCCCGAAGTTGAAGATCTCTAGTCCATTCCCACTTATCAACACGATCTTCTCCCAGTAGCTGCCTTAAGCCTTTGCTGGACTGAGTTGCACCTTTTCAGCTGCTCTCTCTCACCATCTCTGGCCCGACTATAACCATCTCTGTAGACTCCAACCAGCATGATGGAGATCGACAAGGCCTACCGTATAAAGCTTCTAACGATGCCATTCCTATACTGGCTTGGTATGAGTTATTATAGGTGAATTCAGCCAAGGCTAAGTGTTTCTCCCAATCTTCTCCCCAGTCGAGGATGCAAGCTCTCAACAAATCCTCCAAGGTTTGATTGGTCCTCTCACTCTGACCATCAGTTTGGGGGTGATATGTTGTACTTAACTTGATTTGGGTCCCCATAGCTTTTTGGAAAACTTCCCAAAAATGTGATGTGAATAGGGGATCTCTGTCAGAGACTATCTCCTTTGGAATTCCATGCAGCCTGACAATGTTATTTATGTACAGTTATCCTAAGTATTCCACTGTCCTAGTTGATTTTGTGGGGATAAAGTGAGCTGGCTTAGTCAAATGGTCCACAACCACCCATATAGAGTCATGTCTCTTCAAAGTCCTTAGGAGTTTAGTAATAAAATCACATGTGACACGCTCCCATTTCCAGGTAGGTATCTCTAAAGGTTGTAATAATCCACCGGGTAGTTGATGTTGGGCTTTGATCAATTGGCATGTCTGACACTTGGAAACAAAATCCACCACATCGCTCTTCATCCCATTCCACCAGTAGGTTCATTTTAAGTGCTGGTACATCTTTGTAACACTAGTGTGTATTGAGAACCTTGAACGATGAGCTTCCTCCAGGATATCTCGCTTTAATGCATCATTGTTGGGTACACACAACCTCCCTCTAAATATGATTACACTGTTGGAATCTACTACCATGTTGGGAGTTTTGTCCAACATTTCATTCAGCTTCTCATCTTCCATTTGTGTTAGCTTAACTCGGTCCACCAACTCATTAGAGATAACCAGGTTCGCCAGTAGTCCTGCTCATTCGTTCCACCGGGTTAATAGCTACCACCTCAGCTGACATAGCCCAAAGTCTAGCTAGCTGTTGACCCTTGTCCACCTTGCCCTTCCGACTTAACACGTCGGCTACAACGTTCACTTTTCCCGGATGGTATAAAATTTGGAAATCATAGTCCTTCAAGTATTCTATCCACCGCCTCTGTCAAAGTTAAGGTCATTCTGGGTGAAGATATACTTCAAACTTTGGTGGTCAGTGAAAACCTCGAACTGAGCTCTATACAAATAATGTCTCCAAATTTTTAGGGCAAACACAACTGCTACTAGTTTCAAGTCATGGGTTGCATAATTTTGCTCGTGAATCTTCAATTGGCGAGAGGCGTAAGCCACCACCTTACCATCTTGCATAAGGAAACATCCTAACCCCACTAGAGATGAATCACTGAAGACCACAAATCCTTCATTACCATTTGGTAGGGGTCAAAACTGGTGCTTTAGAAATTGGTATCACTCCAGGTACTAGGTCAATGGTAAACTCCACTACCCACTTAAGAGGCAACCCTGGAAGTTCATCTAGGAATACACATATTCCCGGACTGAATCCTCCCCCTAAACCAAATTGGCAAACGCCAAGGCTTTCTTCTGGACAACGGGCTCTAGAAAATATTGTCCATTGAAAGCTGTCACAAATTCCGCCCACGCGATGGAGGAAATCTCACGTCGATGGATAGTGGTTTTCTCCATGGATTTCCACCAATAGGATGCTTCCTCTTGAAGCATGCATGTCGCCAACCTCACTTGATGGTGATGAGGCACAGAGATAGATCCAAATGCTTTTTCAGTAATGTCCAACCAGCTCTCTGCCTTCATTGGATCAGTCCCTCCAATGAACACCTCAGCTCCGCTCTTCCGGAATTTCTCTACAGTGTATCGATCACTGTCATCCCCATCTGGCAGTACCACTTGTCAGACTACCGGTGGCACTGGATTTGGAAGTTCCCCTCGCTCGCCCGGGTCAGCTATTCCTACCCGCTCTTGGGCGCTCCCCTGGTCCCCATTTGGGACACTACTAGGACCCGCAACCAAATTTGGAGCTCCATTCCCTGTTACCAATCTCGGTAATCACTGCGCTATGTTCTGAATCACAGAACTGGTATTATCTGAAGCCTGTGCAAGTCCCTGTATGGCCGTTAAAATTTGGCCTAACACACTCTCCACATTCGTGTCCGACTATGCAGCTTGGCTCAACTTCCTTCAGGTGCCTGCCATATAAAATTTATTCCGTTATGGTTGATTAAAATTTTTTTTCAGTGATTACTTCGGTTTGTTAGTGAGTCCACTAATTCCCTAATGACATACCCCATTGGAGAAAGATAAATATTGGACTCTTCAACAACGTACTTGAGTCATAAGATGTGAGCTTTTGGGAAACCAGGCTCTGATACAACCTGTAACGACCCGCCATTTGTTACAACATTGTGGGCCTAGCTGGCAAGGTGTTACTCAAAATTTAAGCAAATATATCTAACATTTTTGTAAACAAAAACATATATAAAGATCCCACGGTCTTGGACCGTTTCCCAGTAGCCACACTTATTTCTCAAATAGTAAAAAAAAAGGAGTCATCATATTTATTTTGCTCCATGCTCTGGTTGTCAATCACCTAATCTCGTATCTGCACACCTGGGGAGGCTATCATTGCACTCCGGTGCCAGTGCCTTGCACACCCCGGCCGTAGCCTTTTTATGGGGAGGCTATCACTGCACTCAGGTGATTGCTATGGCCCGTTTGTGGGGAAGCTTTCACTGCCAATTCTAGTGCCAGTGCCTCGCACACCCCAGCCGTAGCCTTTTTATGGGGAGGCTATCACTGCACTCAGGTGAATGCTACGCCCCATTCGTGGGGAAGCTCTCACTGCCAATTCTACTGCCAGTGCCTCACACACCCCAGCCGTAGCCTTTCTATGGGGAGGCTATCACTGCACTCAGGTGAATGCTACGCCCCATTTGTGGGGAAGCTCTCACTGCCAATTCTAGTGCCAGTGTTTCACACACCCCGGTCGTAGCCTTTGCATGGGGAGGTTATCACTGCACTCCAGTGCGATGGAGGAATCGCTGTGCCTCGCTCACCCCGGCCGTATCCTTTTTATGGGGCAGCTATTACTACTTCAAAACAATGTCGATGCATTACACAATTTACGCACATAATACGATCCAGTGTCGGACTGAGTCAATTCTTTAACCCCGGTTGCACTCGGTGCATGGTGGTTAAATCTGGGCTCAGGCCAACCTAGGCTACCAATAAGGAAAGTACGATGTTCTACCTATTATACGTTCCTAACTTGTGATTTCGTCTGACTATGAACCGTTTACCCTAATCAGAATAAGGGCATAAAATTATAAATTAGTATAATTTTATTTTGCATGAACCTACATGCAACTACATGACTAATATACTGTCAATTTTAAATGATGTAATTTGTTCATGTTAGTCTTTATTTCTTATTAAATTTTGAGCAATTCTAATGATAATTAATTATTAATTATCCCCATCCAAATCCCTATTATCTAATTGATAATTTAATTATTAACATATCACATACTTTAGTCTTTTGTATTTACCTTATATTCTAACTCAACCGCATCGAGTTCTCCTATTTTGACCTAGTTGCCATCCCACTTTAACAATTCATTTAACGACCCCAAAGCTCCCAGCTTTATTGTAATCAACTAGCAAAAACCGGTATTTTCACCATGCATGGCGACCAACCAGTAATGTGGCGGCCTCCATTTGCGGCTATGGCGTCACCATATTAGCCACCACATGGCAACCCTCAACCAATCCTTGGTGACCCCATCCTGGCTACCCAAACAGCAACCCCGACCAGACCCATGGCGACTATTCTAGTCAGCCACATAAACAGCACCCGACCAGCCCGTCTTCTTTTCCTTCCACCCAATCTCAGACCCCATCTTCTATCTACCCCACTAATCTGATTGGAAAAACACCAAAGATCCAACCTTTATCTGCTAGCTGTCTCATGGAACTCGGACTACACCCTACATGGGGACCTTAATTTCACCATTCATGGTGGCCGACCAGCAGCCATGGCGACCATGTCCTGCATGAAGTCGTATTACGTGCGTAAATTGTGTAATGCATCAACATTGTCCTCGAGTAGCGATAGCCACCCATAAAAAGGCTATGACCGGGGCCAGCGAGGCACAATGATTCCTCCATCGCACTGGAGTGCAGTGATAGCCTCCCCATAAAAAGGCTATGGCCGAGGTGTGTGAGGCAATGACACTAGAATTGGTAGTGAGAGCTTCCCCACAAACGGGGCATAGCAATCACCTGAGTGCAGTTATAGCCTTCCCATAAAAAGGCTACGGCCGGGGTGTGTGAGGCGCTGGCACTAGAGTTGGCAGTGAGAGTTTCCCCACAAACGGGGCATAGCAATCACCTGAGTGTAGTGATAGCCTCCCCATAAAAAGGCTACGGCCAGGGTGTGCAAGGCACTGGCACTGGAGTGGAGTGAAAACCTCCCCATAAAAAGTCCACGGCCGGGGTGTGTGAGGCACTGGCACTAGAGTTGGCAGTGAGAGCTTCCCCACAAATGGGCCGTAGCAATCACCTGAGTGTAGTGATAGCTTCCCCACAAAAAGGGTACGGCCGGGGTGTGCGAGGCACTGGCACTAGAGATGGTAGTCGTAGCCTCCCCACAAAAGCGCTACGGCCGGGGTGTGCGGATCACAGCAGATGCCTCCTCCGCATGGTTTTGGAGTATAGCAGAATCGCTCCACCGCATATTAAAATGAACATAGGGAAATAGTGGAATGTACATGACTTGTTTTATTTATTATACTACTTAGTGTTGTAATCTCTAACGCGGAATTGCCTATGTAGGTGTGCAGATACGAAATTAGGTTATTGACAACTAGAGCATGGGGCAAAATAAATATGGGGACTCCCTTTTTTATTTATTTGAGAAATAAGTGTGGCTACTGGGAAACGGTCCAATAGTGTGGGATCTTTATATATGTGTTTGTTATGAAATGGTAGACATATTTGCTAAATTGTGAGTAAGACCTAGGCAGCTAGGCCCACAATGTTGTGAAAAATGGCGGGTCGTTACAGGTGGTATTAGAGCCTGGTTTCCCAAAAGCTCACATCTTATGACTCAAGTACCTTGTTGAAGTGTCCAATACTTATCTTTCTCCAATGGGCTTTGTCATTAGTGAATTAGTGGACTTACTAACAAACCAAAGTAATCATTGAAAAAAACAATTAATGAACCATAACGGGATAAATTTAGACGGTAAGCACCCGAAGGAAGTCGAGCCAAGCTGCACAGTCGGACACAAACGTGGAGAGTGTGTTAGGCCAAATTTTGATGGCCATAACGGGACTAGCGCAGGCTTCAGATAATACCAATTCTGTGGTTCAGACCATAGCGCAGCGATTACCGGGATTGGTAACAAGGAATGGAGCTCCAAATTCGGCTGCGGGTCCTAGTACCGTCCCAAATGGGGATCGGGGGAGCGCCCAAGAGTGGGTAGGGATAGCTGACCCGGGCGAGAGAGGGAACTTCCAAACCCATGCCACCGGTAGTCCGACAAGTGGTACTGCCAATTGGGGATGACAGTGATCGATACACTGTAGAAAAATTCCAGAAGAACGGAGCTGAGCGTATTCATTAGAGGGACTGATCCAATGAAGGCGGAGAGCTGGATGGACATTATTGAGAAAGCATTTAGAGCTCTCTCTGTGCCTCATCGCCATCAAGTGAGGTTGGCGACATGCATGCTTCAGGAGGAAGCATCTTATTGGTGGAAGTCCATGGAGAAGACTGCGTTTCATCAACGGGAGATTTCGTCCATTCCTTGGGCGGAATTTGTAACAGCTTTCAATGGACAATATTTTCCTGAGTCTGTTGTCCAGAAGAAAGCACTGGAATTTGCCACTCTAACTCAGAGGGATGATTCAGTCCGAGAGTATGCAAAAAATTTCTTGCAATTGGAGAGATTTGCACCTGGGAGTTTGGCAACTGCCCGGGCCAGAGCAAACAAATTTTTCTGGGGGTTGAAGCCAGAATTGAGGAGTAGGGTTGCTACGACACCAAGAGGCACTATAACCAAAGTGATTGACGCAGCCACTACTCATGAGTTGGTGTATGACAATGTCCGTGCACAGAAACAGGGGAAGGTTACTATGCAACATAAGAATGCCAGACTAGGGTAGTAGCAAAAACCGGTCTACAGAACACCAGCAGTAGAACTATCAATGGAATGTCGATGGGAACCGCAAAAGGAAGTTTCAGGAGATTTGGTATCGACTATGTAAATATTGCAACAAGATGCATTCAGGGCCATGCAGTGAGCCACGTTAGTGCTACATCTGCGGAAGGACGGGACACCTACAAAACGAGTGTCGTCAGCCCCTGAAGCAACAACAGGAGCAACCTGAAAAGGAGAAGACACCAGCTCCTAATCGCTACCCAGCACCAGCAGAATCGGTGGACAAAGGGAAGGCGGAACTTTTTGCAGTCGAAATCGAGGACGCTGAGGACGATGACCACACAGTTCAAGGTAAAATTCTGATTCAAAGTGTTAGTGTGGATGTTTTATTTGACTCGGGGTGTACACATTTGTTCCTGTCATCTCGATTAGTTAAGAGTTTAGGACTCCAAATGTCTACATTACCCAAGACTTATAGGGTCACTACTGCAATGGGAGACGGGGAGTCACAACGTTTGGAGTGACTAACCTGTCCTTGGATATACAAGGGAAACCCTATGTATAGAATTTCATTGTCTATGAGATAATAGGCTTTGATGTACTGTTGGGAATGGATTGGTTGTCTGCACACCAGGCTTTTCTCGACAGAAAATGGAGGAGAGTGTTGACGAAACCTTGTAATTGTGAGATAGGGGTTGTAACGACCCAGCCCAAAGTGCAACGTAATGGGCTAAGTCATTTCTTTAAAATGGGTACCGAAAGTTAAAGATCTCTAGTCCATTCCCACTTATAAACAGGATCTTCTCCCAGTAGGTATTAGATGTGGGACTAAGTTGAGGGATCTCACAATCCACCCACCTTACGGAAATTTCATCCCCGAAATGCCTATTCTTGGCCCGTTGCTAGCCCCAACCCACGTCCTTTCTGGCCCGTGACCGGCAGCCTAGCCAACGTTTGTAATCCAGCCCACCATCTAACACGGAACTAGGTCGGCTCTGATACCATTTGTAACGACCCAGCTCAAAGTGCAACGTAATGGGCTAAGTCATTTCTTTAAAATGGGTACCCCGAAAGTTAAAGATCTATAGTCCATTCACACTTATAAACAGGATCTTCTCCCAGTAGGTATTAGATGTGGGATTAAGTTGAGGGATCTCACAGGGGTCATTTTCCAAGGGTCATGGAATGATCCATCCTCTTGTATTGTGTCAGTTAGTGAGCCAACTGAGGGGTTTGGTGAGGGTTGTAAAGCCTTTTTGGCCACTCTGAAAGTGCGGAGGTCCAAACCCAAGAGTTGTTGTGGCAGGCTTCATCCGACCAAGTACTTCTACCGAGCAGCCCCTGTTCTTTTCGTAAAGAAGAAGGATGGCTCGGTTCGATTGTGTATAGACTATTGCTAGCTCAATCAAGTGACAGTCAAGAATTGGTACCCCTTACGGAGGAGTTGATGGTTTATTTGATCAGTTGAAAATAGCCCAAAATATTCTA
>JAURVB010014488.1:0-28959 GCA_033002965.1 Piper betle | reverse complement strand
AGTGCCAGTGCCTCACACACCCCGGCCGTAGCCTTTTTGTGGGGTAGCTATCACTGCACTCGGGTGATTGCTATGCCCCGTTTGTGGGGAAGCTCTCACTACCAATTCTAGTGCCAGTACCTCGCACACCCCGGCCGTAGCCTTTTTATGGGGAGGCTATCACTGCACTCCAGTGCCAATGCCTTGCACACCCCGGCCGTAGCCTTTTTGTGGGGCAGCTATCACTGCACTCAGTTGATTGCTATGCCCCGTTTGTGGGGAAGCTCTCACTACCAATTCTAGTGTCAGTGCCTCACACACCCCAGCCGTAGCCCTTTTATGGGGCGGCTATCACTGCACTCCAGTGCGATGGAGGAATCGTTGTGCCTCACTCACCCCGGCCATAGCCTTTTTATGGGGTGGCTATCACTACTCCAAAACAATGTCGATGCATTACAAAATTCACGCACATAACACGACCCAGTATCGGACTGAGTCAATTCATTGACCCCGGTTGCACTCGGTGCATGGTAGTCGAAT
This sequence comes from Piper betle, assembly GCA_033002965.1. Taxonomy (NCBI): domain Eukaryota; kingdom Viridiplantae; phylum Streptophyta; class Magnoliopsida; order Piperales; family Piperaceae; genus Piper; species Piper betle. Next base: position 28,440 of record JAURVB010014488.1, on the reverse strand, counting down.
CTGGGCTCAGGCCGACCTAGGCTACCAACAAGGAAAATACGATGTTCTACCTATTATACGTACCTGATTTGTGATTACGTCTGACTGTAACCCGTGAACCCTAATACAGTAATGGGGAGGTCGCCTGGGACGGAGATGAGGGATGAAATACTCACACAGTAATGGGGAGGTCGCCTGGGTCGGAGATGAGGGATGAAATACTCCCTCCTCCTGCATATATATACACTTCAACCATTCCCTCCATTAAATTCTCATACCCCATCATCCATTGGTATTTCCTAGGTTCAACGACCCCTTCATTAAATTCTCACACCCCATCATCCATTGGTATTTCCTAGGTTCAACGAGCCCTTCTCCTTTTATAAAGAATAAATGATGGCTAGGGTTTGTGGAAGCACCCTTTCACCATAATTCCTTTAACCGGGTAATTGGGTAATTAACACGGTTCACTTAACCTTTTCACTCAACCTCTTAAATGGTATGGTTCACTTAAATGGTTAAATGGATAATTAATGTGTTCGACTCGACTGATTCAACTAGAATCGTCCGATTAGAAATTACTTTTCAATTTAACCGGGTAATTCATACTTAACCAGCTAATGAATTTTTTTTCCGAGTCTTTACATGTGCAGATTGTGTAAGAAATTAAAATTTAACAAGCATTTTGCAACCTGCATTATTACTTTAACACCTCAATTCTGCCCAAAGGGACGGGCCAAATTGTGATATTATAATTTAGAAGTTACTTATTGAGCTATCGCTTATATACTGTACAAAAGCAGATCTCAACCCTCCGTGGAGGCTTAAGTTGGACACCCGGCTTGGTTTTTATAGAATGCGTGTATAGTTCATACTACAAAAGTAGATCTTAGACTTAAAGGAATCCTATATAAACACCCCTAGTCGTAACAGAGGTAGAACCTCCCCTACGACTATGAGCAATGACTTTAAAAATGTAATGATCATTCCCAACAGTAGAAGAAGCACACCTTCCCTACAGCATTGAGGTTGCATGTTGTTGTGTATATCATATTCTTACTACTTAGTTCAAGTGATTGGCTTAGGTCTTCTTCTTAGTTACATGAAGATGATGCGAGTATTTAAACAAGGGTCATAGTTACCTTTTTCTACATACCCTACACGAGCAATAATTAAAGCATCAGAGAATTACATAGCATCATCGAGTATTAGGGCATCAAACCCTAATACTCAGACTTCACATTTTTAACTGTTATGAACCGTAAGCTCCTCCAAACACATTACTCTAACACACAAATAACTACAGCCAAATACATTTCATGTACCTAACTTAGGTCTTCGTCATGTTCCAGGACTCTAGGGCTTATGTACGTTATACACGATGGTTAGCCTTGCCCTAAAGTATTATAACTCCACAGTAAAATATAATAATAAAAAGATAAAACCTGCTAGCACAACTATCATGGCATATATCTAAATCGTATAAAATTCACATAATTAGGGCATTTGTCTATCATATAGTCATCTACAAAATAGATAGTCTAAAACAAACAACATAACACAGGGCCCCCCTACCACCACAAGTGAGCAGTTTGATCCATGCATTTAGGTCGGCCAATGCCAGTCAACCTCACTTACATATAATTGAAAATCACTTCATTAATCAAATAAATTTGATTACCAGTCTGAATAACTACAAGTAAAATAGCAAGCTACCAAATGGATATTCCATCACCAGGAAACTTCATAATTGCCTCACAGTGGGCGGTGAGCAAACATACTTAAACAATTGCTAGCACGCATGCATGGCTAATATTCATATTCATACATACAACACTTATCCATATTACACCCAGCCACAATACTCGAGTGGAAAAAGAATGGTAAAGTTACTACCACAAATTCTGGAAATATGCGGCATTGTGTTGTACCCTCATACTTCGTACTACCTCAAGGTTTGAAGGAGTACTAGTGTGGTTTATACATCTCGTACACACTCTTAGCTGTAAAAGTTGTAAACCCTCATATTTATACATAAAGGCTTGGGAGAGGATTTAATACTTAATTTCTGGATAAAACCATCAAGGGGTTTTAACCTTTAAGTTTCATTAAACATCTCTAGAACACACGGGTATATAACATTGAAGGGATCCTATAAAACGCCGCCAATGCCGTCCTACATACAAAGCGCAGTTAAACTCAACACGCAAGGAGTCAAGAAGAGATCAAGCAAAGGGAGAGTCCTAGTTGGTGAGCTATCATACGATACCTAGCACAAAGATGGAACCGAATAAGAATCTTGTCACATTGACATGCAAAGCAAGGTAAAGCCTCCACATAAGTTCAACACTTAACATCACTTAATTATCTTAATTAGGTCCTAAGTAAAGTGTTAAACCTTATTAGGTAACTTAATTAAGGTTTTGGTTTCATGTTCACTTAGTGGGCTTTAATTAATTTTAGGGTTTTTAATCGAATGAGTTTACATAACAATTTTTCGGATGGGACTAAGAATGTCTAAATGAGCTGAAATTTGGATGGTTTTCCCCTTATACTCTAAGGTTCATAGGTAAATTCCATCATAGCTGGCCCATGGGCCAACCAAGGGGAACAAGGCCTATTAAGTTTGGCCCTAAGGTGCTTGAACAGTGTTCTTGGGCTGCGCACCAGGTTTGTAACTATCGGTTCATAGGCTAGAGGACTCCAAAAGGGCTTGGTTTAATGGGCCTAGTTAGCTAACACACGGACCTTAAGTCTAATAAGATTTAGGCAAAATTCACTTTTTAAATGGTCCTAAGTATATTTCATAAGTCGGGTCACTAGATGGGCTGTTTCTGGAACTATTTGGGCCTTAACAAATTGGAAATTCACAAATAAAATGGGAAACCTACCCAAATGACCCCAAAATTAGTTACGGTGCTACTAAGACATAGGGTAATATTTGGACCAAGTTACACTGAAATCTAACACTATTAGCCTATTTTAAGGTATTTTACAACCGGAGTGAAAAAAACTATCATCCTACATCTTTACACAATATTGGTAGAGACCTCCCAAACATACATAAATGATTTTTACCCATTCCCAAAATTTATATATTTCAATTAGACATTTATTTAATCATCATATATTTTTACCAGATTTTATTAGCTTAAAATTAGTGGCTTAACATATAGCACAATCACAGATCTTGCTCATAGTCATAAACAACACGAGAAATATAAGGCATACTTATGAGTGATATAATTATTTAGTGGTTATATTAGGCTTAAAATTTTCCCAAGAACACCAAAAAATCACCATGAACAATATGGAATACTGTGAATCAATATATCCTACTACGTCTAAGAGTAAATTTTGAAGAAAAAGGTGCTGATGTTATTGTAACTGTGAAAGTTGCCACATTTCCTCACATTTTACTCTCATACTCACATACTAGGTTATGTCAGGTAATATATAGAAGATAAAAGTTGTATATATACATGTTTTGAGTTCAAAAAATAAGAATGGTGAAAATTTAACATCAGACGGCTAAGATATGATTTTTATATCGAAATGGTGCATACGGTGACCTACGTGTATTCTAGAAATTATATCTAGTTATTTACATGGCCAAATAAGATACATGAGTATTAAAAAAGCTCCTAAGAGGAAGGTATACATTATAAAAATGTCAAAAAATGAAACAAGACAAAAGTACAAGAGATAAACACCAAACAACGAGTAAAAGAGGTAGCACAAACTTGAAATTAACGAAGAAAGACCAAGGGGAGGTCTTTTGAGGCATCCAACCTCAAACCCACAACCCTAGGAGGTTAGAAACGTGGAGGAGGGTGATTGGTACTCCAAGGAGGAAGAAGAAAGCCAAGGAAAGGTGTAGAAGGTTATTGGAGGTGAGGTGGGAAGGAGAAATGTTGAAAAGGTTAAGGAAGGGATGGGTTTTATAGAAAAAGGGCCGTTGGCTTAGTTATGTCATAGGTATGGGTGTTATACTTAAAGAGATGTGGGTTGGATAAGGATGTAAGAGTTGACTTTGTGATGTCATAGAGGTAAGATATGAGTTGGCTTGGCAATGTCATAGGCATAGGTGTCATACCGAAAGAGGTATGGGTTGGATAGATAAAGATGCATGAATTGGGTTAGCTAAAGAGGAATGCATTGGGTTATCCCAAAACCCAAAAACATAAGGTTTTTACCTTAAAGTGATTGGGCCTATCTCGAAAATTGCACTGTAGGTCCGAAAGAAGGGTTGGGATGGTACGAAATGGTTATCAAACATATAGCAAGCATACAAAATACAGGCGAGGAATACAGTCCTAACACCTATCTATGTACAACTCGAATAGACCAAATACGAAAAAGTATGGTATGTAGCATCCAAATTGGCATACTGAGCGCTAAAGAAGGCTAAGGCTAGCAACTTACACCATACTATACACAATCCATGGACCCTACTAACCCGATTCAGGTAATTACCGAACTGACAGTAAAAATTGTCGAATAGATGGCCTTGATTTTACACTTACCAATGACGTGCACTATTATTTAATAAGCTTTTATGACATGCATAAACAATCTAAAGAAAAAGTGCTGCACGTTAAATTTATTAAAATTGTGACAAACCTATCAAACATTTTCTTACATAAGCAAGAACGAGAAGAATTGTTTACAGAAGAAAGAATCATAATATCAAATAATGATGGCGAAATACAAAATCAATAGCCATAAGCACGTGACCTTGAATTATGAGGCCTATACTCATAAGAAGAATAAAAAAAGAATAGTTGTGAAAAGAGCATCATCTTGATTTAGTGCACAATATCTAAGGGAAACTATCTTATTTTATGCAACCTAGGCAGATGCAGATGCTGCTGATTCTGAAAAGAAACTAATGGATAGTATGGTAAAAAAAAACAAGCCATTAAGACTTCGGGAAAAAAATAGAATGAAGCAATCCCATGAGATTATTATGCTACCTCGGCATTGTTTTCAAGACTGAGACTAAACTAAAGAAAAATGAAGTACGCAACTACAATGAGCAAGAGATTACAAAAACCTCACCCCACGTAAATTAAATAATTTTTCAAATTCAGCTAAACTTGCTTTTAACTCTTTCCCAAATTCAACAAGGAAACAAAGTATTGCAACTGTAGTTGGAAACTTGGAATTCCAACCCTCAACAACCAGAGTAAAAACTGCCATTATTTCATGAGGAAACCAAAAGCTATAAAGCATACCCAAAAAGCTGAGAATACACGAACATAGAGTAGTGTAAAATATTTGATTATGAATTTCCATGTCATAGCACTTAAATAATTTGTCCAGAAATGTGCTAGTGAAGCCATCGAACCTGGAACATACACAACGGAAAACCATATTAAGGAAATTACAATATTATCATAGCCTTCAACAAAATAAAAGCTGAAGCCAGAGAAGCCAGTGGAGGGGAAAAGGTATCCAAGATAACCAATCATAAGAAAAATGCCCCAAACTGTGTTCTCCCGTCCTGAGTTAAATGAACTAATATCAGATGATGCCTGCAACTAGCCAAAACTGATTTCAGATTTCAATTTCTTCACATAGCATGAAAGGATGGCATTGAAGCTACAGCAGATGAGATATTTCCATAAAAAAGAAAAGCTAAAAAATACTCTAGAACAAAGAGAAAGATTAGGTGTATTCTAACTAATGATTACGTGTAGGCCTTGATTAGTACGTAAATTTACGGGCTTAGAAATGGGAGACCACCATTACATCATGGTTCTCCATCAAATCATCAATCAAATTAACTTGATTTAAATGGCACCCAAAATGTGAGAGGTCCCAGCTTTCAAATGTGAAATGAAAGTACAAAACAAATGCCTGTCAACTGTAAAAGGGTAAAGCACATGAGCAGAAACCTTTTCTAAAACTCAGGAAGGTAAAATGAGTAGAATTTTATGCCATATGGATAAAAAAGATATAGCCTTCAAGGTGAGATGTACGCGAACATTGGCAGTACAATGATTCGTAATAAAATAGTACAAACTCCATAGTCACACACGTAACCATGTTAGAGAAAGATCGGGGGATCTTGTTAAGAAGCATACCATAAGCTGAAATTTAGAAATTTTGTAAGTAAACATTACAAATGAACAAAAAAGAAGTACAAGAGAAACACACACTGCAAAAGCAATATAAGTCTGATAATTCTCACCGGATATAGTATAAATAATGCACCTCCCAATGTCACTAACACAGCTACAGTGTAATCTTGGCCGCTATATCTCTTTTGCATTATTAACATACCCCAAACCTGCAAACCAAATGAAGTGAATACCATCATCGTCAAGAAAAATAAATCCAAGAAGGAGAAACGTACACATTCGTGAAAAGCACTATATCATGTGCACTGGCCACCGGTAACCAACTACCAACATTCAGTCCATTGCACCAGGCTTCATGGTATTAATCTCATATTGACCAATTCATCTGCTAAGTTATGCATCGCACTTTATCTTGACAATCTATCTCTCTTCCAAGGTAACAATTACATGAATCATATGCACGCAAGTATATTACCAAACATGGAAAGGGACACGAGACTGAGACCAATGATGAAGACTTACCATAACAGGAATCATTTTTGTGTACTTTGCCAAAGTTTCAACTGGAAAGCTGACATATTTAAGCGCCTGAAAAGTTTTAACAAATAAATTAACGAAAAGAACTACAAGAGATAACCTCAAGGCTTCAAAAAACTGAAGTTTTAACTAAGCTTCAAGCCCCAACTCATACTGGCAGGTGGTAGTCAGTATGTTACCAATGATACGCCAAAACATTTGTAAATTGAAGCAACAGGATTAAACGTTTTTCCGCTAGCCTGCACACAAGAAAAGGTGAGATAAAAATATAGTAGTATATGCCAGAATGAAACATGAAGATATAGCCTGCAAAGAAAGGTAATATGGACAAAATCGAATTACCAAAAGAGCCACGGCAGAAACAGCAGAAGTTGTACTTCAATGGCATAAGACAAGAAACAACGAATATTTAAAGGACTCTTTATTTTCACCATATGGGACTCCCATGATCTTTTCCTGCACATGTATCAAGCCAACCAATAAGAACTCCTGTTCATAGAGCCCAAAACTATCTCAAAGACCGCAATTCCAACATTCAAGACAAGCCAAAATGAAGTCAGTAATTTATGGCCGATTTACATGGAACACAAAATCGACGATATGTCATGTCACCGGTAAGTCAGCGATTCACGGCCGGCGACATGGGAAACGGAGGTAGGATCAGGTCGGTGGTGGAGATGAGAAAGCCCAACGGCCATGGAACCCGGAAAGAGGACTAGATAGCGGTGGTGGCGCAGTCCGGGCAGAGGAGGACGACGATTGGGACAGTGGTCGGAGAGGAAGGATCTAGTCTGCCAATGGCAGCTGAGGCCACAGGAAGAGGGCAGCCGGGAGTGAGGCATGCTTTGGGAGAAAAAACATGTTAAAGTCATGGGTAATTTTTAAAATAAAGTTTAACTAGTTCGCGAATTAATAATAATAAAATAAATTTTAAAAATAATAAATAAAATATAATAAAATATAATTAAATATGATATACCTAATATTCATCTAATGACATGTTTTAACTCTACCAACTCACCAAAATACTTGCCAATGTGTTCTAACGTGGTAAATGATAGTTTTAAAATTTTAATTCTTTTTTGTGCATTTTTTAAAAAACTTAATTTTTTTCCATGCAAATTTAAAATTTTGTTTCTGTTAAATCTTTTGGACATTATTCACATAGAATGTTTTTTTAAAGATTTTTATACATGTATCTTTATCCACGTAATGAACCGTAAATTTTTAGCATCTTATCAATGTTTTTTGTGGTCCATCTTTTATATAAGTCATAGCATGCATAATTTATTAACCTTACGATTTTATTTAATTAAGTTATGATAAACAATTAAATTATTGTGGCAGATATTTTCTACGAAAAGAAGACTCATCTGAATGAAATTTAGTTTTCGTTCTTTTATTGTAGTAAAATTAATTTTTAGAATTATATTAATAGTCAATGATAGGATTAATATACGATTTAAATGTGTTTTTAATAGGTAAGTGATATTATGTATATTGTTATATTATATTATACAATTGAGTTCGAATGAGTTCGAGTCGAGTTCCGAGTCGAGCTACGAGTCGATTACGAGGCGAGTTCGAGTTATAAGGAAGACGAGTTGAATCGAATACTACCTTGCTCAAACTCAACTTGTAGGATTTGAATTCAAACTCAAATATTTAAATATCGAGTTCCGAGTTGAATCAAATCAAACTAAATGCTAAATCCTCACATGTTAGCTTACTCAATTATCAATCCTGCTTATTTCTAAGCAGGGGCATATTCTAAAATTTAAACAAAAGGTGCACGGGACGTAATATCTTATATGTATACAGTACAATTAAACATAATACTCTATTAGTTGTTTGGTTTTGGATGAGCCTATACACAAACATTTCCTATGTGAAATCCAAAAGATTCTTGATTTTTGAGCAGATATAAATTAGCACAGCTGTATATGATTTACTTTAACTCCGAACGACTCATCCATTAGTCAAACTTATCATCAGTTATAAATTAAGAGGTCATTATCGCATACGTTTTCATGCCCACGTAACTGAAGGGAAGTGATCTAGGCAAGATACACATGATAGAATATTTAATCAATGGTCGGCCAATTCGTCTAATAGTTGGGACCGTCCATCACTCCAAACTCTACAATTATTGCCACTTTTAAATCAACCAATCACAGCCCGGTAATAGATTGTCAATTCAAGCTATACAAACTCCGGCTTTTACGAAATTAGGGAGTCTGAAAGTTTACAATTCGCGCCATAAGGCAGTTATTGTTATTTCAATCAAAGTTTAAAGTTAGGCAAGTTTGTATGACGTAAAACATAATATGTAATTTTTTTCAAAATACGTTTATGCACGAAATATTCTAAGGCTAGCTGAAAAAAATGTAGAATAGAAGGAAATTGTCTGCATCATAATTTAAAAGTGTTTGGTAGGCATGAAAATAATATATATATAAAATAATTTTATAGGAATTGAAAATTTAATGAAATAAAATAACATGAAAATTTTAAAGATTTATTTCATATACATTAATTATAGGAAAATAAGATGAAAACAAAATATTTTTTCCTACACTTGTCTCTCAAAAATTTCTCAAATTTCTTTTGTTTTTAATAAGAAAAAGTTACTTTGTAAAATATTTACATTTTGTAAAATTTTTAATAAATTTGATTTCACTCAAAGTAAAATTTTTTTGACTAATTTTCAACCAAACACAAGAAAATTTTACATGTTACATTTTGCATCTTTTTTATATGATTTAAGGACAACAAAATAGACCCAAAGATTTAACCATGGTAGAATATATGAGATGTAAATCTCTTCAAAAAAATTTTTTTCTTGTATTATTTAAGAAATTGATTGAGGAGAATTTCAGAAAGGGGCCACTTAGTGATCTAAATGAAGGAAAACATTTTAATGAAAAAACACTACTTTCACTATATTATCACAAATATATTTCTTTATTTTTTTATTTTTTTATGCTGAACAATCGGAACCTGAGATTATGCAATTTTGTGGCTAGAAATGCAAATGAATGTATCTTATCCACATTCAAATTAACCACTAAAAATTTGCATAAAGTTTATGATTGTTTAGTGCCAACCATACATGCCTTAAAACCAAAAATATCAATCCTCAAATTAAAATTCAGAGGGCATCCAGTACTCTATTTTTGTTAAGTAATTACGAAATGCAAGGCCTAATATGCTAATATTTTTTCCATTCCCACTGCAATATATGCAGCTAATAGACAATCAACACTATCACAAAATAAAAGCGCCAATCTAGTCACTCGTCCGAAAAAAGATGGATAAAATATATTTGCTGATGCATGCAACAGAAAACCGCCCCCTTCAATCAAAAAATAAGGGAAGGGCCACTTTATTGTATTCTTAACCTCCACAGCACAACAGGAGAAAAACACAAAATTATGAAACGTTGCAGGCTTGCAGCAATTTGCAAACATTATAGTCTGCAGAAGAAGCCATTAGCAACAAATTAAGCTTCTACTAAGGCAGGTAGTGTACTAGTTAGCACCTCGTAAATTCAAAACGAGGGGACGACGCCGTAGCTAGCGTCGGCCGCCATGAAAGAAGCGGAGGAGGAAGAGTGGGCACCGCCGTCGACCTCTGCATCCACCCTCAACCCCGTCCGCTTGGCGAACCGGCCCTTGATCCGTGGTCTTGTTTCGGAGTAGGCCTTCCGCGAGGCGTACCGTATTGTTTTCTCGAATTTCCTGTTCTTTCTCTTTTCCCGGTACCTTAGCACCCTCGCCTCCCTGTCCAACCCAGTAAGCTGCGCGCCTGTCACCGCGTTACCAGGGTAAGCGCCGGGCACCTCCAATGCATAATTACCGACTCCCGTCCCCGAGAACGATATGTCGATCCCGTCTGGTACCACGCCCACATCCAAGGACGAAGAATATGCCTGAATACGTCAAAACATCGATGGTCAACTAAGAATTGGTTGTTGTACCGTTCAATTTTGACTTGAGAAAAAAGTAACGTGATTCATTACACTGTGACTAATTGATGGCTTGGCAGAGGTAAAGCTGAAGCAGGCCTTGGGGGAGTGGTAATACACGCCATGGTAATTACAGGCCGTGATCATGGAATCGGAAGAAGGTGGAGTGAGAAGTGGAAGCGATGAGGTTGAGGACATGGTCTGAACGGGAACAAGACTGTCTGCCGCGGAACTGCTCTGGAACCCGAATCGAAGGACGTCCACAGGCGAGTTGTAATCCAGATCGAGGTACGGATCAACCTCCGATAAGAAGAACTCGACGGGTTTGGTCTGCTCAACCAGACTAGACCCAGAATTAGACACCAACCACGACACGGTCTCTGCCTCCTCCCGCCGCCCAGTTCCATCCTCCGCTTCGCACTCGGAGGAAGACGAAGAGTGGTTGGAGGGGAGGAGGTCAGCGGTGGCCCGGTGCCGTGAGGCCGCGACCACCGGCTCGAAGAAAGGCACAACAGGGTGGCGGTCGTGGCGGCGAGCAAGTGGGTTAGCGGAGTGGATGTCGGCGTCGCATGAGACACATAGCGCGGCGGCGTCCGCCTTGCAGGTAACCGCGGCAGGGGCCTGCTCACACACCTCGCACATCCAAACTCTCTCGTGAGCCAAGCCCATCCGATTCGAGCCGTGTATCTTGTCGTCGGCAATTCGTACACAGAAACGCCGCATCCACTTTGCAGTACAGGATGGCCGACGAGGACTTGCACGAGTCGCAGGGCTTGGCCGCCATCGGCCACCCTGTCGACAAAGGGAAGCCCCCAACCGCCGGGGCCGTGCCGGGTTCGTCGATTGCCGCCATCGCCAAATTAAACGACTTCAGATTGGGTGGTGCGACGATTGAAGGAGATTTCAGATTTTGATTTGGGGCTGATTGCTGGCCTAGGAGAGGTCGGTGGGTGCGGGCAAGAGTCAAGAGTTGAGGAGGTGTAGGGGAGGGTTGTTGGTGGGTGGACGCGTGGCAAATTGTGAACCACGAAAGATGCCTTTTTGGATCATTAAGTTGATGTCTAACATGTTGGAGCACGAATGTGTTATTGGTACACGACGACGTTGGGTGACCGGCAGCGAGCAGAAGACTAATTTACCTTTCAGCAAACCCGGAAGAAAACTCAGAACATTGCAGCTCCGATTCGCTCCGATTTTCTCACACTCCTGAGTTTTTGTTTACAATCACCACCTACTGGACGACGCCCTTCACCATCGCACGACTAGCACGGGACTTTAACAAACCTCAAACCCAAATTTTGACACGTAAAACAACATCAACATAAAAAGATAAAAACAAAACAAAACTAATGGAATATGAATATACTGAAATAGGCAACCGTAAACAAAATAGAAATAATGAATTTAACATTTTCCCACCCTTTTTAACCTATCTTCTTCGATCTCTTCCCTCAATTTTTACCTTGCTACTTTATTTCCCACTTGAACCTTTAATCTCTTCTAACCTTAGGCATTGAAGCCTATGGTTGAGGGAACAAATTAAAGGTGCCTCACTAAAAAACAAGTAAACAGTAGTTGAGGAGACGGGCTGACAAACAGTGAGGGAAAGTTAACGACTCCGTAGGTGTTCTGTCATCTCTATCCCTGCATGTGGGGTGTTTACTGGGAGCCTTGTGGTTGCAAAACCGAGGCGTTGGCCTGTGTTTTAGTTGTTACTCACGGTGTGGACCGATTAGGGCAGCGTGCTTGCAGGTCCGCTCCGACTACTGTAATACCTAGTAAAATTCTTAAGTTTTGAAATCTCAACAGATTATAAGTCCAGAGTTACCAATCTAAAAATTTTGAAATTTAGAGGACTGAAACAAGATTCTTTTGGGAATCCACAAAAACAAAAATTATATCAATCAGAGTTTTACACACTGAATTATGATTTTTTTAAAAGTAATTGATAAGGGAGGAAAATCCTAAAAGAGGTACATGAACAAGATATTTCTTTTAAACAATCAATCTTTATTGAACTCATGGTTCATTAAAAATAATAAGATTATATTATCTAGATAAGATATTTTCTCAAAAGAAATAAAATATTAAAAAAATTTGTTCACAAATGTTTAATCGGTATAAATAAAAAAACAAGTTATCAAATAAATAGACAAGAGAGAAAATTTAAGGTTAAGAGAGAAAATTTAAGGTGAACAGGTTAGACACAGTCATATGTGAATCAAGTCCATATCATATATAGGTATCCATCAGGTTAAACTAAGTATTCATGCGTGGCTAGGTGTTTCATGTTAACAGGTAGATTAATCTAAGTAGAGCCAAATATATTCAGAGCGATCTTATACCTTAATCGTGCTTACCATGGTTGCATAAATCGGAATCGGAATCGAATCGGTTTTCCAGGGAGTCGGAATCGGAATCGGAATCGGTCTAAATCGGATAGGAATCGGTCCAATTGAATCGGTCCAAATCGGTCATATATAATAATTTGACAACTCATAAATAAATATATAAAAATTAAATATTGATGCCATTTTGATATTATTATATATATTATATTTTATGATTTTTATATTTTTATATTTTTTAGATTTTTTTAAAATTATTTTGAATTAGTTATTATTTTATACTCGAGTCGGACACGAGTCAAGTTTTAATTACAAAAACGCCACCACAGTTATTTCTCACCCACGGTCCTTCCAAGTCGCCGCCGCCGCCGCTGCCACCGGGCCCCCCTCCCCCAGACCCGACCCACCCCGCCCCGCCCCGCCCCTCCTCGCCCCACCCCGCCCCACCCTGCCCTGCGCCCGTCGCGCCCCACCTCCCCTGCCAGCCCCTCCCTCTCCCTCCCCGCCTCCCCCGCCGACCGCGCCCGCCCATCCAGATCGTCCCCCCGTCGCCCAGTCGCCGCCGTCGTTGCTCGTCGTCGCCGCCATCGGGTAAGTTTAGGTTTTTAAAATTTCAATTCCAATTTTACCCTTATTTAAATAATTGAATTAATATTATACCTAGGGCATTTTGGTAATTTACCCAAAAAACTGATTTTTCTCGATTCACCCCGATTCCGAATCCGATTTAAATCGGTCGGAATCGGGGTGACTCGGTCGAGCTGTATGCCGATTCGGCCCCAAAATCGGATCGGCACGCTGCCGATCCAATTTAAATTGGCCGATTCCACTCGGAATCGGTCGATTCGTGGAACAGTGGTGCTTACACGTTAATTTTGATAAAGGGCATAGTCTATATTCGTCTTAAAGGAGGTATTATAAATCATATAGATTTGTTAAGAGTTTTAGTTGTTTAAACAGCCCTTAAGGAGATGGTAAAATGCAAGGAAATGGAGCCGAAGCACTCAAAGGCAAAGGAAGAGGAGGTGTAAGATCAACTAGCCTCAAAGGAAAGGGACTTCAACATGTTGCTACGCAAAGCTCTCAAACACTCCAAAGTAAGAGCCCTTTATGTAAACTTGGTTTCTAGGGAGACAACAACAATGGTGAACCCAACAAATCCCTTAAATTTGTCATGGCCTCTATTCAACATGGCAAGGATATGTAACACCCCAAATCTGGTTCTCTATTAAACCGAAGTGGAAGTATTACAAGAGACCTATAAAACCCGTGACTTAAGTTAGAGCTTTACATTAGTGAATTCAACTATCGGTTCAAATTGAGTCAATTTCATGAATCGTATGCTATTGAGGCCAGCCGTGCGTTATGAGCAATGGGGCTCAAGTATACCCGAGTATATAATTATAACATTACAAAAATGATGAAAAATGAGTTATCAGTGTATATAACAATACAAAGTTATATTTTATATATATATTTGATTGTAGAATTATTTTTAAGCCGAATAAAGCATTAGGACGCATTATATAACAGTTTGGGTGGGTTATTAGTTGTAGAACATATTATTTTGATATTATGGAGTGTATTATATTTTATAGTATTTTTTCATATATTTTAAAGATGTTCTTTTGAATTTATTAAGAGTTAGTTATTATTTTTAACTTAAGTCAGAGTCGAGTAAACTTTTATTCACGAAATTGCTGCCCAACCCATCCCCCAACAATTCCCCTTCTTCACCTTGTCGCCACCCCGATTCACACCACCGACGATTAATCTGGCCACTACACCGCCATCAATCGATGCCGCTGACCTTCATCGGTTTGTCGTCGAGCCTTTGCTCAACTTCTTGGTTGCCAACTGACCACCACGACACCCCGACGCTGCACCCTTCACTGCGATCACCAATGCCATTCCACCACTGGCCGAGCCGCTCCGCCACCACCATGCTGTGACACCCTCCCCCTTCAACCCATGAAGCTTTCCCCCACACCAAGCACTGTTGCCGAAGCCGGCCATGGCCCGATCGGACAAGCCAACTGACCAAGATCGACTCGCTGCCACTGTCAGTGACCATCGTCGCCTCTGCCGCCGCCACCACAACCCTAGTCGGGTCGAACTCGCCAAGTTGGTTTTGACCCATAGCCCAGATTGCCTCATTGGAAAAGTTGCTGGAAAGTTGCTGGAAAGTCGCTTGAAACTGCTAGAAAATTGGATTCTCTGAAATTCTCCGTAAATGGTCGGATTTTAGTTCAACTAGTCTAGCTAAACCCAATCGAATATCAAATGCCACTGGGTGCCAAATCCGAGTCTCGAACCGCGTGACAAACCCTAATCGTGGCCGATTGCGGACGACGTGAGGTTTAATTAACTCCGACCTAATTAATTAAAGTTGATAATTATTAGCACAACTTGCTAGGATTTGATTGATTGACATAGTAAATTATTTTGATTATAACTAAAATGAATTTGTGTGATTTGAATTGTGTTGAATAAATGTTAATGGCTTAATTAGGTAAATTAAGTATAAGTTTCTAATTGAGTATGCTGTAAGTCAGTTGATCATGATGGACTTGATGTGATGTCTGCCTTGATGTGAGTGTGATATAGGATGTGTGAATGCATCATAACAGGCATTAGCTTTTAGTTTTGATTTGTAGGTACATAGTAAGAGCTCATGACCTAGGCGCGTAGAAATGATTGGTGCTTCTACCAGGTCCGTTTAGGACTTGCATTTGGTTTGACTTTCTCACTCTATCGTAATTTGATTTAATAGGTAAATGGACATATCGAGTGGTGGATTTATTGTATCCCACTCCACACGGTCCATTTAGTCATATAAATTTTTGGATTAATAATCCTCGATGATGAGATTCATCGAGTTTGTTTTAGAAAACTTAGATATAGATCATAATGCCTTCATGCCTACAATATTAAAATCCCTACCGAGACCTATGTACATATAATTTTATCAGTGTTTTCTAGTGAGATGTGAGATAAGTGGGCCGTTCTATTCCCTAGGGATACTGATAACTCTACCTTTGAGTTCCTCAAACTTGAAGAAGTGTGGAGGATTATGGGTACTGCAATGCAGTGCAAGTATGGACTTGTGGACTTAAGGGGTACTAAAAGCGCATGCCTGAGAGTATTTGACCTCTGTACTCAAGGCTAGGAGTGACATGGAGGATGTAGAGGGCTGAAGGAAAAATTGATTTTCCCACGCAAGGGATAATTTTAAAATTTGTCGAGGCATGAAATGAGTCAGATTGGGGCATTGTTGAGCCTAGGCTGACGGCTCCTAATTAGTGCCTTTATGAGAGATTCTATGAAGAAGTATATGAATGATTTTATTTTACAGGAGAGTCAGCTCTCCCATGCCATTTTGATTATTAGTTATTTCTTGACTAGTAATGCTTGTTACTGATATTTTTGTATTATATATGTAGGTGAGAATTTGGATGATTTAGCACTATCGAAACTACGGAGGAGCAGCGATGTACCATACACACATGTACATGGTGAATGGCATGGAAATTGTGGTGAGATGAATTGTTGAGAATAATTGTGAATTAAATCCTATAACGTGTTATTGCAGGATTTGTTATGTGAAACTGTGAAATGAACTGAGAATGGTAGTTATTATGAGTAGAACTGCATAGGATGATTAAATGGGATCAGACTAGACGCAGCAACATAAACATTTGTTGAGAAAAGAAAAAATGTTTTGACAACGTTTTAAGTTTTCATCATTATACATATATATATATATATATATATATATATATATATATATTGTTTATTGTTGATAGGATAGTCTCTATTGTGCTTTTAGAAGTGACTTTGTCCATTTTTTTTAAAAAAAAATTGTTATTTTTTGAACTTTTCACGTGTTTTTTTGTTTTGATTATGATTGCATATCATAACATTCATTTATAACAATGTTAGTGCCTAAACATCTCATCCATGCATTGTATGTTCGTATCTCCATCTTGAGACGCCAAGGTTAGATTTGGTTTGGCTTAACCGAATCAAGTAGATTAGTGAATGGTTTGGTCCCTGGTAGCATTTTTGGTTTGGTTCACGGATGAATCGAATCAGGGTGTTACAAGACCAAACCGACTTTCAAATTCAATTAAATTGGTCGACCCGAACCTAAGCGGAAAGAATCTACTCTATGCATCATAAGATGGAAAGAACACAACTATGAATGTATGAAATGCATAACCTAGCAGGACATTACGTGGATGATATGACGAGAAAAAAATCACACTCTAATCGATTAAATATGATAAATTTTTTTAAAATAAACAGACAGAGTTTCTCCTGAAAGTTCAATAATGGAATCACCCTGTCCATTATTATATCACAAAACATACAAAAATAGTAAAATACATCATCACAACATCACATTCTTCAACACATAATTCATGTCTGGGTCTTGATCGATTTGCTAATCTTATTAACAAGACTGAACGTTTACTAACTTCATCATAACAGTGTCATTATCATTGACATCATTAACAAAAAATAGATAAGCACGCATTAAACATCTTCAAAATATTTCATCAAAAGTTTTACACAATAAGAAACATCATAATTAAGCGTCCAATCATCAGGCTTGTGTGCGAGCAAGGATGTCACTGCTCATTCGTCAAGTCTGGCATACCTGTTGTGTCTGATGCTTACTTATATATATAATAGAAAACTATCAACAATAGTTGTCACTAGTCCAGAAAATAGCTAACATCAAATTATCAATGAGAGCTTACTCTCATGAAAATAAAACATGCATATACTTCATCAGAACTATCATTAAGATAAGTGTTGTGGAGTAATTGAGCTATATTCTAGATAGCATCCCAAGCAGACTAACCTGAAGCTTCTCTCAGCATTTTCTAATGGTCCCCCTCTCAGGAATACAAGTATCCTAAACCCTTTCAATCCTCCATATATCTCTTGGCCCTAAACATGAAGGCCAAGTACTCTTAGACAGTCACCTTCGGTACCCTTTGAACCACATGTCCAAACATGTACTGTACTAAATAGTGCCCATATGCCCCCACGTTTCTCCAAGTGTGAGGAACTCAAAACAATGAGTTGTCAGGATCCTTTAGGAATGGAACAACCCTCTCCCTAATCTAAAGCCCAACATCAACTACCTGGAGGACTATTGCAACCTTTAGAAATACCAACGTGGAAATGGGAGTGTGTCACATGCGATTTTTTTTCAAAGCTCCCAAGAACTCAAAAGAAGCATGACTCCATATGGGTAGTTGTGGACCGACTAACTAATGTAGCTCACTTCATCCCCACGAAATCAATGAGAACGGTGGAATACCTGGCAGGATTATATGTTGACAATATAGTCAAATTACATGGGATTCCAAAGGAGATAGTCTCCGATCGCGATCCCTAATCACCTCACATTTCTGGGAAGCTTTCCAAAAAGCCATGGGAACTCAAATTAAGTTGAGTACAACATATCATCCTCAAACTAACGGTCAGAATGAGAGGACTATTCAAACTTTGGAAGATTTGTTAAGAGCTTGCATTCTTGACTGGGGAGGTGACTAGGAGAAACACTTAGCCTTGGCTGAATTCACCTACAATAACTCTTACCAAGCCAGTATAGGGATGGCACCATTTGAAGCCTTATATGGTAGGCCCTATAGACCCCCATCATGCAAGCTGGATTATACCGAAACGGTTATAGTCGGGCCAGAGATGGTGAGGGAAGCAACTGAAAAGGTGAAACCCATTCAGCAATGACTTAAGGCAGCTCAGGATTGACAAAAGAGTCATGTTGATACTCAAAGGAAGGACCTAGAGTTCCAAGTTGGGGAGTTTGTGTACCTAAAGACATCTCCTATGAAGGGGGTGATCAGATTTAAAATATGAAGGAAGTTACATGGGAGACTGAACAAGAAATGGCAAGGAAATACCCTAGCCTGTTTGTGGCATAGGAGCTTTATCTTGTAGTAGCATGAACTGATCCCGAACAAAAATAAATAAAGTTAATCATACTTGTTCTCTTGCCTGTTATGATATTTCAGGGACGAAATATTTCCAAGTCGTGGAGATTGTAGAGACCGTGGAAAAAAAATTAAAAAAAATTTTATTATATTCGACTCGGGCAGGGATGGATCGAACGTTAGAGAATTAATATTAATTATATTATATTCTCTACCCGGTTAAATATTTTATTCTTTACCCGGTTACCCAATTTAAGTAATAAAATACGGGTGTTCCTATCTCCCTAATCTTAGTTTTCATGCATTTCTTAATCACCATGCTAAATTTTGCTGCTTCATCAATTCATGATCATCATGTAAAGTTCTGCTACTTCCTCCCTTCATGGGCGTCATGTAAACTTGCTGCTGTTTCACCAATTCATGATCATTTCGTTGTGCTGTTGCTTCATCAATATTCTATGCTATGTAATCAGTTGGGTTAGGATAACGGAATTGCAGTCTCTAGCGTCTTAGGAGTCTAGGATGGGGGAGGGTGGACAACGTTGTGGGTGTTTTCAGGCGTCCATACCAGTCCGTCGACCAAGATTCACGCCGTTCATGCTCACAGCGCTTGGCCGGGATGTTGGGTTGTCGTGTGGGGAGAAGGGAAGAGTTCCTGGTGGTGCTGCTAGCGGGATGGAGGTCGCCTTGGGTCCCCGGCGGTGCTGTTGGCCAGAAGCCGCGTGCCATGGTACAGGACATGTTTGCCTTGGGAAGCTGCTGTAAAGCATGGACTTTAGGCTTCCAATTGGTTGCTGGAGAAGGTTGAAATTGAGGGAGGACGTGATTCTGGGTTTGGGTGCCAAGAAAAGGGGTGGAGAAGAAGGGCGTGGTCTGGTTTTGGTACTAGTTTTGGTGCAGAGAAGAATGCTGATGGGAAGAAGAAGAAGAAGAAGAAGCTCACGGTGGCAAATATGTAAATACTGGGTGACTCGATACCGACTCGAGTTAAAAATAATACAAACTCATAATAAATCTTTAAAAATAATTATTTTAATGCGTTATGGGTTAAAGTTACTAAATTAATTAATGATTGGACGAAATCGACATGGACATAGGTAATAAAAAAATATGGTAATGATAAACGGTCGATAATTAATCGGCGTAATACAAGTGATTAAATTAAATCGGACGATTATAAGTGAATAATAAAATAAAGATTTTACCTTTATCATATTAAATTTAATTTTAGGTAAATAAAGTGATTATTTTAAGAACGAGTCAGTAATGTAGAAAATGAGTTATTAAACTATAGTCGGGTGACAATTACAAACGTCGAACTTAAATAGCATAATAAAAATAAATAAAGTTAAAAATTTTATTTAGTTGAATAATTTAAAATAATTGTATTAATAATATTTTTAAATTATAATGATACAAATTATTTTAAATCATTTAATCGTACAACCTATTTAATTAAATTGCTATGAATAAAGATAGTGATTAAAAATTTAAAACCATAAACTAAATTATCAACATTGTGGTTAAGTAATTATTGTCTCAAAAGAAAATATACTAATTAAATATTTGTTTATAAGTTGATAATTATTTTAATATTTGTTAATTGTTAATTATGATTTAGATAATTGATGTAAAGTATGATTTAAATGATTATATCACATGAATAATTTAATATTTAATATTGTTGAAATTTAATAGTGATATATATATTAGTCATTTAGTTGCATGCATTTCTACTCGAATAAAATTATACTTATGTATAATTTTATGTCCTCGTTCATATTAGGATTATTGGTCACAGCTTTTGTTTGAAATATCCAGGTCCGTATAATTATTTAAAATATTGTATTTTCTCTTGTGGACAACCTGGTCAGCCTGAGCCCAGATTCGACCAACATGCACCAAGTGCAAGTGGGGTCAAGGAATTGACTCAGTTCGACACGGGCTATGCCTTTCATAATCCAATAATGGCCATGTTAGAAAGGACCTGACAGCCCATAATACAATAAATTAGGCATGACGGATTGGACTCGCCAGCCAATTATGGACATGGTGGATTGGACTCACCAGCCGATAATGAAGATGATAGATTAGATTCGCCAGCCGGTAATGGACATGATGGACTGACCCATCAGCCAATAAATTGGACACGACGGATTGGACTCGCCAGCCAATTAGGGACATGGTGGAGTGAACTCACCATCCGATAATGGACATTGCGGATTAGACTTGCCAACCGGTAATGGACATGATGGACTGACCCGTCAGCCAATTACGGACAGATGGATTGGACTCAGCAGCCGATAACGGACATGGCGGATTGGACTCGCCAGCCGATAATGGACATGATGGACTGATCCATCAGCTAATAGATGGACATGGTGGACTGACCCATCAGCCAACTAATGGACATGGTGGACTGAACCATCAGCTAATAAATGAATATGTTGGAATGGTCACAACAGCCAATATTATAGATAATGATAAGGAGTTTATGGACTTGTTTTATTTAATTATACGACTTAGTGTTTAATCACTAACACGGAATTGCCTCCGCAAGTTAGCAGCTAGAACTAATGACTAAGAGACGACAGGGTGGTTCTTCTACCAACTCAGGTGGTGAACAGATAATAAGAGGACTTCTCTTTTTACTTTTCATGTGTCATAAATGTGGCTTTGGGAAACGGTCCAAGACTGTGGGATAATTATTTCATACATTGTCAATTGAAACATAAGTTCTTTTGAGTTAGAAATGCTAGACTTATTTGCTTTCATTTATTCATGTAACCTTCTAAGTAACACTCGGTCCGGCTAGGACTGGTCGTTATATGGTTGGTTTTGTTCAATTTTGAGTAACACCTGGCTAGCAAGGCCCACAATATCGTGAAACATGGCGGGTCGTTACAAGTACAGTCATAAATAAACCTGGTATAAGCTCTAAGCGGGGTCTCATGCCAATGCAACAAGCTCCTATACTGAACCTACACAAACAAAACTAAATACTGACACCCATGTATAGTCATATAATGCATGAATGATATGATGGACAAAGCAAACATCACGAGGACAATCATATATATTTTGATCAATTCAAACAATCCCTAATCTTGTTGACAATATAATCATGTACAACTATATGATACGAGATAACATGATAATATTTCAGGCAACACTCAACAAGTTAAGGTAACCCTAATAATCATGTCATATACATATGTTAAACCTATAATTAATTCCATATCATTGTAATGAAATTAAATTTAAACGTCATCACTAATAACAATCTGACTATTATTGTAACACCCCAAATCCGGTTCACACTCGTGAACCAAACCGGCATGTTACAGGCCCCGGTTAGGTCGGCTAACGCGAACCTAACTCGTGCGGATCCAATCTCGGCGTCTTAAGATGAAGATACGATCTGTCATGAATGAATGCATGCACAAAATCCTAACATGGTACTACATTATGACATGCAAATTAAATTTCACACCATCACAATTACGAGCAAAATCGATGAAAATTGTGAAGTAAAACTAACAGGGTCTCCCCTAAAAGTGCAATCATGGGCCCACCCTGTCAAAATAATATATATACAAATATGTCGGCATGCATTAACAATCACACAAAATCTAACATCTTATGAATTCATTCTGAAGCTCGGGTCTCAACCCACTACGCTTCCGCTGCTCAACTCTGATCATATTTTGCATTCTATTATCTTGTCTTAGCATTTCATTCACATCATATCATCATGCTCAAACATTTACTCATGTCATTCACAATATAATAACATAATAAAACAATATTAAACATTCAGAAATCTAACATGTGTGTGTACAAGACCTCATTGCTCCTCCGTCCAAGCTGGCTCCTCCAACTCATGATTATTACCTACATATAGTATAAAAACACGTCAGTAACAAGTGTTACTGGTCCGGAAAATAAAATAACTATAACAAGCTGGCTATGAGAGCAAACTCTCATATGAAAGAAAACCATATACTTCCTCAAGAACACTCTGAAGGGCACTACTGAGGAGCCACTGGGCTGCAGACCCGGTAGCATCCCGAACTTACTGCTCTGCTGCTGGTACTGTGCTACTCTCAGCACTTCTTTTTCAGTACTTCTCGTGAAACTTTATCCTAAGCCCTCTCCTTACCTCCATATTTCTCCTGGCCTTGAGCACGAAGGCCGAGTACTCTCAGGCAGTCGCCTTTAGTACCCTTTGAACCACAAGTCCGGACATGCGCTGTACTAAACAGTACCCGTAAACCTCCACGTTCTCCGGGTGTGAGGAACTCAAACGCGGAGTTATCAGGATCCCTCGGGAATGGAACAGTCCGCTGGCACTAATCCAGAGCCCGCTTTGACTGTCACGGCATCCTCTGCATGGTACGTGCAGTCGGTTTCTCCATCTCTCGTCTCACTGAAAACTCGATAAAACTATATATATAGGCCTGGGAAGGGATTCATATAATAGGCCCGAAGGCAACTTGTGGTGGATCTTGTTTTCGAAATCATCCTCGAGGGATCTCATCCTCGAGGGGTTATTAATCCGGAAATATTCGATTAAATGGCCCGAGTTAAGTGGGATCCAATAAAACGCCACTTAACCCGCCCTGCAATAATAAAATAAACATACAATGGAAGAGCGTAAAACAAGACGAGTCCTAAACGGACCTGGTAGAAGCTCCAAGCGTGTCATCGCGCCTAGGCGGCGAGCTCCTACTCCGTACCTACACATCAAAACTAAATACTAACGCCCGCTAACTAAATGATGCATCAAACTCAATAACATCAAAATCACAATGCAAGCATCCATCAACATAACAATCAGAAAATCATAAAAATTAATTAATCCTAGCTCATCCTATTCATACTAATTTTATTACGTGTCTATAACTTATGTCGTGGTCACTTATCATGCTCTGACCTGATCTACTTCATTACATCACTGAACCTTCATTCACACTTAATCTCATCATGTAACTTATCATTTCATCCCTAATTAGTCATTAATCACATCATACACATGTTTACTTCATTCATAATCTTAACATTCATCATAATAATTAATCAACCCTAGCATGCTATGCTAACAATTATCATCAATTTTAAATAAATCAATCGGAGGTAATTATACCTCACGTCGTCGGCAATCGGCGACGGCTAGGGTTCCGTCGCGCGTCTCGGAGCTCAAATTCGGCGCTCATCGGCGTCCGAAGCTCGATCGGGCACCACTGAGTGAGCCCCACGGAAGATCCGGTGAATTCCGGCGAATTCCAGAAATTCCGATTTTCTGGCGGTTTCCGGCAGCTGCTGGCGGTTTTCCGGCAACTTCCGGTGGTTTTCCGGCGACAATCGCCGGCGGCGTCTACTGGTCGGAAAGGGGTCGTGTTGGGTACCCTCGGAACCGGCTCGGCGAGCCCGACTCATCTACGAGGTCGACGCGGCCAACGGAGGCGGCGGCTCGCCGGAAAACGGCTAAAACAGGGCCGACGGCGATGGGTCGCTAGATCGGCCGGCCACGGCGGCGATGGCCTCCGTTCCAGTCGGGGAAGGTAGCTGGAAGGCTGAGGGTGCTGAGGCGACCGACCGATCGCGGCGGCGCTGGTCGCCGGCGGCGGGATTGGCGACGGAAACGCAACGCGGCCGCGGCGTCGCGGCGTGGTTTCCTCGCGTCGCGGCGGTCCGATGGGGGCCGGACCTGGTCGGGGCGGCAGGGCGACGTCGTGGCCGGGCTGGGCGGCGTCGATCGGCGGCCAGGCGGCGCCGGCCGTGGCGGCGGTGGCGCGCGAACAGGGGCGGCGCGGCGAGGGTTTGGGCGTGGGGGAGAAAAGTCGGGGTGAAAACTTAGTTGGGTGGCAAACTCGTAAATAATACTTGACTCGTCTCCGGCTCGAGTCAAGTATCATAACTAACTCGTATTAAATCCTAAAAAAATTCATTAAAATAGGAAAAAATCCCGTAAAATCAAACAACACCACAACATTATAATGATATGCTCTATGACTAACAACCCACCCAAACTACCCGAACGCGTCCTAACGCGGTAAACGACCTAAAACTAATTCTACGATCCATTATATATATCGTAATAAAAAAAATGAACTGCATACTCTCATATATTCTGATAACTCATTCTTTTCTCCTGTGTTCATGACGTTATCATCATATACTTGGGTACACATGACCCTCATGGCTCATACACGCGACTGGCATCGGCTCAGTACACGTGTCCTGAAACTGACTCAACTCGAAAAAAATAACGGTCGACCCGACCGGTTCTGAATATAAAACCCTGACTCGAATCGTGGGTTTTACAATAATAGTCTGTGAGGATGTATGCAGCCACAGTGGCAGAGGCACTTGAGGACATGACAATCGTGATAGGTATGTTTTTAGTAGGCTTTGTACTTGCTCGAGTCTTATTTGATTTTGGCTGCACACACTTATTTATTTTGTATACGCACACAAGTAGAATTGGATGTAAGATAGAAGAGTTAGGACATTCACTATTAGTGTCCACTCCACTAGTAGTGTGATAGCTATGGGCGAGTGTGTGCGTAATGTTCCTGTTGAGATTCAACAGGGACAACTTGTAGCTAATTTGATATTGTTCAAGCTATAAGAATTTGATGTGATATTTGGAATGAGCTGGATGTCCAAGAAAGGAGCCATGATAGATTATTGAAGAAAGACAGTGACTTTTCGCAACGAAAGATGCCGTTTTTCTTCTAGGGTTAGGGCAGAGATACAGAACAAGGATGAATATCCTATCACAAATGTAGTGAAATAGCTAGACCAAGGTAGTGAGCTGATAATGACAGCATTAGTTTTGGCTGAGCAGAGTGGTTCAGGGGACAAGTCGAGCATTGAGCAAATTCTAGTGGTCAGAGAATTTGTTGACGTATTCCCACAAGAGATTAATGGATTGCCGCTAGAGAGAGAAGTAGGCCTTGCCATTGACTTAATGCCAGACATAACACCAATCTCTAGAGCTCTATACAAAATGACACCTCTTGAGCTCTAAGAACTCAAGGAACAGTTACAAAAACTTGTGGATCAAGGATTCATCAAATTGAGTGTCTCTCCATGGGGTGCACTAGTACCATTCGTGAGGAAGAAGGATAAAAGTATGCATTTATGCATCAATTACAAAATGCTAAACCATGCAACTATTATGAATAGATACCCTCTTCCTTGCATTGATGATCTATTTGATCGGTTGAGCTCACTAGTCGTCTTCTCGAAGATTGATTTGAGGTCAGGATAATTGAAGATTAGGGTAGAGGATATCCCGAAGATTGCATTCC
This sequence comes from Piper betle, assembly GCA_033002965.1. NCBI lineage: Eukaryota > Viridiplantae > Streptophyta > Magnoliopsida > Piperales > Piperaceae > Piper > Piper betle. The sequence continues at coordinate 2,235 of JAURVB010014488.1, read as the reverse complement.
GGACCTGATATGGCCACTACGAGTTTTTGGTCATGCCTTTCGAATTGACCAATGCTCCAGCAACATTTATGGACTTGATGAAGAAAGTATTCAGTCCATATTTAGACCAGTGTATGATCAACATACTAGAATACTCTTCATCTGGGGAAGAGCATGAGCAATATTTGAGGATTGTGTTGCAGACACTGATTGAGTATAGATTGTACAAGAAGTTTTTGAAGTGGAATTATTGGTTGTCAAAAGTGAACTTTCTCGGCCATATCATCTCAGCAGCAAGTATCTTAGTAGATCTAGCCAAATAGAAGCAGTAGTACAGTGGGAAGGGCCAAAGACACCTACAGAGGTTCAAAGTTTTCTAGGCCTTGCTGGATATTATAGACGATTCATTTAGGGTTTCTCTTCCATAGCAGCCACTCTTACATGATTGAATAGGAAAGAGGAATATTTCAGACAATGGATGAATGTGAGAAGAGTTTCAGGATGCAGATGGAGAGATTGGCTTCAACGCGTGTCCTCACATTGCCTGAGGGCCATGATGATTTTGTAGTTTACATAGATATGCTAGGAGTTGGGCTAGGTTGTGTTTTGATGCAAAAAACATAAGGTTATAGCCTATGCATCTCGCCAACTCAAGGTGCATAAGCGTAATTATCCTACACACGATTTAGAGCTCGCAACAATCATATTCAGTCTCATAATATGGAGGCACTACTTGTATGGAACATCTTTTAGGCTCTTGACTGATCACCAAAGTTTGAAATATAGCTTTATGCAGAAGGATTTGAACAATAGACATAGAAGATGGTTAGAGATGTTATCAGACTAAGAGATCGACATAGCGTACCACGAAGGAAAAGCAAATGTGGTGGTTTATGCTTTTGAGCAGGAAGCCAGTACGACGCTCTACAAGATTGGCAACAGTGTCAGTGATTCATCATACTTCAGGTCAGAGACAGTTGGTTTGGATGATGGTACGAATGACCATTCAACCGAGTGTGCTTGAATAGATCTGGGTGACATAGAAAACAAATCAATGGTTGAGGCAGTGGTTGGAAGAGGGAACACATCAGGAGTTGACCAGAGATGCAAATGGGTTAGTCAGACAAGGAGGTCAGCTTTGTGTGCCAAATGTTCCAAAGTATCCTAGACTTTGAAGTACGATTCATCACAAAGCTCACACGTCGAGATGCTCAATGCATCCAAGTGGGGTGAAGATGTACCATGATGTTTGACAAATATATTGGTGGCCAGGAATGAAGAGAGAGGAGTACGACATAGTTGCCAGATGTTTGGTGTGCCTACAAGTGAAAGCCAAGTACGTAAGCCCAAGTGGAACACTATAGCCATTGGATAGCCCAGGTGGAGTGAAGATGTACCACGATGTCTGACAAATATATTGGTGGCCAGGAATGAAGAGAGGAGTACAACATAGTTGCCAGATGTTTGGTGTGCCTGCAAGTGAAAGCCGAGCACGGAAGCCCAAGTGGAACACTATAGCCATTGGAAACCCCAAAGTGGAGTGGAGAGTATAGTATAGGACTTTGTAGTCAGTTTTCCTAGGGTCAACTAATAGAAGGATGCAATATGGGCCACAATAGATCAGATTACAAAGCACACATTTCATACCAATCAAGATGGATTACCCACTGACCACTTTGGCCACACTATATAGAAACCAAATAGTCATGCTACATGGAGTGTAACACCCAAATCCGGTTCACATTCGTGAACCAAACCGGCATGTTACAGGCCCCGGTTAGGTCGGCTAACGCGAACCTAACTCGTGCGGATCCAATCTCGGCGTCTTAAGATGAAGATACGATCTGTCATGAATGAATGCATGCACAAAATCCTAACATGGTACTACATTATGACATGCAAATTAAATTTCACACCATCACAATTACGAGCAAAATCGATGAAAATTCTGAAGTAAAACTAACAGGGTCTCCCCTAAAAGTGCAATCATGGGCCCACCCTGTCAAAATAATATATATACAAATATGTCGGCATGCATTAACAATCACACAAAATCTAACATCTTATGAATTCATTCTGAAGCTCGGGTCTCAACCCACTACGCTTCCGCTGCTCAACTCTGATCATATTTTGCATTCTATTATCTTGTCTTAGCATTTCATTCACATCATATCATCATGCTCAAACATTTACTCATGCCATTCACAATATAATAACATAATAATACAATATTAAACATTCAGAAATCTAACATGT